>JAOTQJ010000099.1:13186097-13197797 GCA_025642045.1 Solanum sejunctum | reverse complement strand
ACTTACTTAATTTAAATCACGCCATGTTCGTCATAACTTTTCCAATTGAACGATTTACTTCGATTGAATTAATTACGAGGTCTAACATCGTTAATGATCTTGTTCGACTTGATGTCCTGGTAAGTCAAATTGTTAAGGCAAAAAAGTCTAGACCACACTTAAAACATGGAAGGTCAATCGGTTTCAAGGATAAAAATTCTCAAAAAAGGGGATAAATGATCATACCGAGGCAATGGCTCAAGAAGAGCCTTGAGATGTAATAAATGGTGACATCAACGAAAAAGTTGAAGTACCTGAAAAAAATAAAAATGAAGAGATTTCAATACGCTATGTCTCAACAGGGAAAAGGTGGAACCTAAATGATATTGTGGTCGATAATATCTTTTCATATAATGTTGCTATTGAAATAATGCAACAAGATGAGGATATTAAACCAAAATCTATCGATGAATGTAGACAGAGAAATGACTGGCCAAAATGGAGGGAAGCAATTCAACCAGAGTTGACTTCACTTGAAAAATGTGAAGTCTTTTAATCAATAATTCGAACACTTGAAGGTGTCAAGCCAGTGGGGTACAAATGAATTTTTTTGTGAGAAAGTGAAATGAGAAGGATAAAGTCGTAAAAATATAAAGTATGACTTGTGGCCTAAGGATTTTCGGAACGGCCTAGTATTGATTATGAGGAGACATATTCTCCTGTGATAGATGCAATTACCTTCAGATACCTAATGACTTTGGCAGTTTATAAAAACTTTAGATGTACATGATGGATGTGGTCACTACCTATTTATATGGATCATTAGATCACAATATTTTTATGAAACTTTCTGAAGAATTCAAAGTACCTGAAGCATATGGTAATTGTAAAGAAAATTATTCAATAAAGCTTCATAAATTCTTATACGGAGTAAACCAATCATGTCGAATATGGTATAATCGCCTTAGTGAGTATTTGCTAAGGGGAGGGTTTATAAATGATCCAATTTGTCCTTGTATCTTTATGAAAAAGTCTGGATCTGAATTTGTCATAATAGTTGTATATGTTGATAATTTGAATATTATTGGAACTCCTGAAGAACTTTCAAATGAAATAACATATTTGAAAAAAAAGTTTGAAACGAAAGACCTTGAAAGGAAAAAATTTTATCTTGGTCTACAAATTGAACATTTTGCCAATAAAATATTTGTCCATCAATCAACATATACTGAGAATATCTTAAAGAAATTTTACATGGATAAAGTACATTCATTGAGTATCCCAATGATTGTGGGATCTCTTGATATTAATAAAGATCCATTTTGACATCATGAAAATGATGAAGAGCTTATTGGTGCTGAAATACCATATCTTAGTGCAATTGGTGCATTAATGTATCTTGCTAATAATTCTAGACCAGATATTGCTTTCACTGTAAACTTCTTCAACTCGAAGGCACTGAAATGGAATTAAACATATATTGAGATACCTTCGAGGGACCATTGATATGGGACTATTTTACTCAAATGAATCCAAGTCACTTTTGATTGGCTATGCAGATGCAGGATATTTATCTGATCCTCATAAAGGTCGGTCATAAACAGACTATTTATTTACAAGTGACGGTATAGAAATATCATGGCGTTCAATGAAACAAACTTTAGTTTTCACTTCTTCAAATCATGCAGAAATATAGTCATTCATGAAGCAAGTCGAGAATGCGTATGGATAAGGTTAATAACTCAGTACATTCAAGAAGCATGTGGTCTTTCTTTGAGAAGAAATGTTCCAATAATATTATATGAAGACAATGATGCATGTATAGCTCAACTAAAAGGAGGATACATTAAAGGAGACAGGACAAAATAAATTTTTCCAAAATTCTTTTTTACTCATGATCTTCAAATGAAGGGAGAAATAGATGTTCAAGAAGTTTGTTCAGTTGATAATTTAGCAGATATGTTACCAAGGCATTGTCAACCTCTACTTTTGAAAAATTGAGATACAAGATTGGAATGCTTCGTCTTCGAGATACTAAGTGATGCTTTCATTAGGGAGAGTAAATATGCGGTGCACTCTTTTTTCCTTCACCAAGGTTTTTGTCCCACTGGATTTTTCCTTGTAAGATTTTTAACGAGGCAACAAATAATGCATATTAAGGTCATTTAGAACCTTATTTTTCATTTTATCAATTCAGGGGGAGTGTTAGGTATAAATTGTATAAAATGGTAATGGGAATAATGGGAAAATTAAGTTTATGTTTATGGGACCTACTCTCACTTGTATCTTGTTTTTATGTGTTGAGTTATGGCTATAAATAGCCATGGAAACTTACATATTGAACATAGGAAAAACAAACCACATACTGATATTTTCTCCTCTCTCTTCTTCTCTGTTTTATTTTCTGGATTTTATTCCGCCTTTAAATTTATTTCAGTTAATTTAGATCCTATTTTATAAAAATTATATGATGTTTTTCACATTTTTTATTTTCATTTTGTTTTTTTAATTGTCTTCAACAATTATTTATAATGTTTCTCAACGAAAAATAGAAATTTTTTTAGTAATTTTTTTGGTGTTAAAACAAATAAGAGAATTTAAAATGGTGACTTAATGGAAGAATGTTATATTTTTATAATTTTATTCTTCTTTTATATTATTTTATCAATTGATGTCGGACACATATGTAAATTTTTGTATATAATTTTATTGATTGATGTACAACGTGCACTAAACTAGTGTATAATAATAAAGGTAGATCAATCAATTGACGAAAATAATATAATAATGATTACACTAAAAGTATTTAATGAAAAATTAAGAAAATTTTAGAATGAGAAAAAGAAGAAAAAGCGACGTGTAGAAGCGGAACAAACAAAGTGACTTTTGTTGTTGGAAAATGACAAAAGTTGGAAAAGAATGATTGGAAAAGAAAAAGTTCTTTGTTCTTCTCAATTCTTCCATTTCTCAAAGTTTTGTTACATAGAAAGAATCATCTCTCACACTATGAAAAACCTTTCTTAGAAATTGGCGGCGATGGTTCAGTACACTGGTAATCCCTACCATTGTTTCTTTCAGCAACAACAACATGAACAATAGATACAGATATTTTGGAACTCTAAGCTTGAGAAAATCAAGCAACTTAGGGATTTTAAGCATCACCAATTTCCCATTTCCCGCACGAAAAGGATCATGAAATCTAACTCCGATATCATCAAGGTATCTGCCGAAGCACCTATTCTATTGGTGAAGGCATGTGAGCTCCTCATCCTGTCGAAGCACCTATTTTATTGGTGAAGCCATGTGATATCCTCATTGGGGAGCTCACCCTTCATTCATAGCTTCACACCAAGGGAAACCAGCGACAATTACTTCAAAAGAAAGACTTCCCTGACACGGCTAAGCAGGTCAATGCTTTTGATTTTTTTGTTAATATCGCTCCCAAGGATGAGATTAATAAAGGGGTAACTGGTTTTGGGCCTAAGATGGTAGGCTCCATAGTGAAGCAGTTTTTCAAACTCTTATCCATTGATGGGGCAGCTTGCTATGCCTGGGGTGATCATAGAAAATCCTACTATGCCTGTTGCTCCTTTAGTGTACGTCCACCCTTGGTTGCAGGCATAGGAAGTTGTTGAGAATTATCTTTATGTTACTGGAGGGAAAAATGGAGAGGGCAACCTTGATCCTCAAAGGTATATTTTCCTTAATTCACACACAAAAAAATTAAGTAGTCAAGCCCAATTGCTTTATTCCATTTTTGATAACCTTCTTTTTTTTCCCTAAAAAGTGACAGAGGAGATGTTTTCCAATGGACGAGTTTGTATCCATGGAAAAGGTATTCACTGAGTTTGAGTTTCAGCTGAAGGATTTGTTGTTAAAACAACAATTTTTGGTTCTTTGTTTAAATTCCATGCCATCACATAGTAGCTATAAAAATATTTGCTTTTCATATGGTTGTCTTATTGTGTTTTTGCTACTTTGTTTTTTGTTTTAATTTTACTCTATCAGATAATAGCAACACACATTTATTCTTTTTATATTCTTTCCTTATTTTATTTTTACATTTTTTTTTGTTTTTTGTTTTAATTTCAATCTATCATATCGTAGCTACAAAGATTTTCACTTTTTGTATGCTTGCCTTCTTGCATTTAGGACAATCTTAACTAAATTCGAGTTTTCTCTTTTTACTTATAATAACAATGTTTTCCTACGATCACTCATTGATGTTACGACATGGAGATCAGGGTTGAATTGCAGTCTAGACTTTCATCAACGACTCTTTCTATATTTTGCATCAGTGGAGAAAAAGATTTAGCGTATTTGGATTTGTGTTATCCAGATTTAGAGTGATAGATCGATATGATTTGACACTATTGTTTGATACTTTTTACTTTAAAGGAATTCATGATTCATTCTCTTAATTGGAAACTACATGTTTTCTCACAGTGGTAAACGTTATTGGTATTCCTAGATCTTAACTGATAATTTCACTTTATTAGATAGTAGCTACACACATTTACCCTTTTTATATATTTCCCTTATTTTATTTTTACATGTTTTGTTCTTTGTTTTAATTTTACTCTATCATACTGTAGTTACAAACATTTTCCCTTTTATATGTTTGCATTCTTTCTTATTTGCTTTTTTTAATTTCACTTTATTAGATAGTAGCTACAAGTTTTTTTGCATTTTATATGTTTGCTTCTAGCGTTTTTGCTTTTTTTGTTCTTTGTTTAAGTTTCACTCTATTAGATAGCTAAGGACATTTACCTCAGATAGTAGCTACAAATATTTATCCTTTCTGTATGTTTCCTTTATTTCATTTTTACATTTTTTGCTCTTTGTTTTAATTTCACTCTATCAAATAGTAGCTACACACATTTTCCCTTTTATATGTTTGCCTTCTTTCATTTTGCTTTTTTTAATTTCACTCCATCAAAGAGTAGCTACAAACATTTTTCCTTTTTATATGCTTGCCTTCTTGTATTTAGGTCAATGTTAACTAAATTCGAGTGAAGCACTTATATAATTTTGTGCACTTTCTCTTTTCTTAGAATAACAATTTTTTCCTGTGAACTCTCATAGATGTTGCGACATAGAGATAGTAGTTGCATGTGCAGTCTAGACTTTCACCAATGACTCTTTCTATATTTTGCATCATTGGGGAAAAAGATTTGGCATATTTGAATTTTGTGCTATCCAAATTTAGAGTGACAAATCGATATGCCGCTATCACAGGATTATTTGATACTCTTTACTTTAAAGGAGTTCATGATTGATTCTCTTAATTGGAAGCTACAGGTTTTCTCACAGTGGTAAACGTTATTGGTGTTGGTGCCATGATGGAGCCAAAGCGTATGCTTCAATTTGCTTACCAATGCAATGATTATATGCACATGCTTGGGATATGCCATCCAGAACTGTTATCTATTGTCCTGCGAAACAACTGATATCTAATGCCTTTATTGGTGTTGCAATGTACATAAGTAATTATTGTCATGCTAATGCTTATTGAATATGTGTCTGGTAGGTGAAGTGGGATTAAATTTGTTTCTAATTTCATTGGCTTAAGAGTATGTCTTATAGGAAAGTAAATTCAAAGCAAGTCCTAAGAACTAGGATTGTTGGATTTGGTTAGCTATAACCATCTATCTCCTTTATTGTCGTTTGCATGAATGACAAGAAAGAGAATCCAGGACAGTCACGGTGCCAGATATTTGGCACTTTACATGAGCAGTTAGTGCATCAATGACTTTCCCTTATCTGTATCTGTCCCAAAACCATGCAAGTTGGGGTTTCCCCACTTGTCTAGTTGTGTTCATCTTCTGAATGTGCCTTGTGCCATGCTTGTTCTTATTAATATTTAAATTCATGTTCGACATTTTGTTATTTGATAGAGAAAATACATAGAGAAATCTGGTGTAGATTGTTTATAGTCTAGCTAGTGTGTGATGACTCTGCCACCATCCTTGTGCTTTCTTTTTTTGATGATGACCTTATCATTGTAACCATTTCTATCCATTGCCTTATTTATTCCATCCTCCTCATAAATCCCTATTCATTAATCTGCTTGTATTCATGTTACTTCACTCATTTTGGTCATGTCTTCATTTTTGATATGATGTTGGCATCTTAGATTTTTATCAATAAAAAAATGATGGCTTCTTAGTTCTTAGATGGCATGATTGTTATGGTTATGTAATGACCTTTTAGGTCAATTTTTGAACTTATCTTGAAAATTATTAATTTGCCTTTTCATAAGTTACTCTGGATCTATTTTAAACTATCTATGTGGTTGGAACTGATATCCTGAGTTTTAAAAGTAGAAAATATGAGTTTTGATATTTTTGGAAGCTTAAATTGTTGAAAAAGTGAGTTTTTGTGTCATTATGAGTTTCGGGTGTCGGATCGGATATTCGTGGATTCCATTAGCTCCGAAACATTGAATCTAGTCTGAGAGAAGTTACAGAATTGAATTTAGATTCAAAACAAAGATTTTGGACCCAAAGTTGCATTTTTAGTTATTTTCGAAGTCAAAGTTTGAATTTGCTCAGCATTCAAAGTTTGGAAGCTCGGATCGAAATTTCGATAGTTCCAATAGTTCTAGATGGTGAAATTAACACAAGAAATGATCTCATTATAATTTTTGAAATTTTTGAGGATAGTTTTAGTATTTTGAGTTCTAAACTAGTTTTATGGAGTTGTATCGGTAACTGTGTTGAGGAGACCTCAGAACCAAATTATGATAATTTCGTTGAGCTAGAAAAATATGGATACATGTCTGGATTGTGTATTTTTTATTCCAAATGGACCTCGGGGGTCAACTCTGAGTTAGAAAATGTAGTTGGAATCTTATATCTCGTGCAAGTTAATTTCTTCTCCGCGTTCACACAGTGTTGGGGCCATTGGCCTCCGTGATCACAGAGTAGCCTTCCGTGTTCGCAGAGTACTAGGCTATTGGTCTCCGCATTCATAAGCAAGGCCTTTGCATTTGCGGAGGTCTGTGTGTTCCTGGTCTCCGCATTCACGGATGAACGAAGAGTATTTTTACCTGAGTTAGTTTTAAAATGAGGAAACACCATTTTTACTCCAATTTTGAATTTTCAAGCTTTCTTAGGGTGATTTTGATGAGAATTTTTGTGAAAAACTCTTAGACAAGTGTTCCTTTCATCAAATTAATTAATTTTCGTGACTTTTATTATGTTTTGTCTTTAATTTCATGAATTTGGACTATCAAAATTGAGGATTTTATCTCTTTGATTTAGGAACTTTAATTGATGATTTCTCCCTCAATTAGAACTCAATTTTGGTGAAATTTTTATCCACAAATTTTTTCTCACGAAGAATCATAATTTTTGGTCAATTTCCAAATTCGAAAACTTTAAATTTTAGCTCTAATTTTGACCGTTTTGGCCCTAAGCATAATTAGTGTCAATATGGGTATCAAAATTCATCTCTTGAATACTAGTATCTATATTTGATAGTAATTGCTTGATTTGGAGATCACTTTGAGGCTTGGATTGATCTAAAGCTTGGTGAGTGCGATTTCGACATCAAGGTAGGTTCAGCCAATCTTTTGGGGATTGGATTTGAGTTATTGAATGTGTTTATGTGATAATTGTAAGATTTAGGTGGTTTCACGAGTTATTGAATTGATACGTTAGAATTTTGGTGAAATTGCAATATCGATTATGTTGGAATTGGAGTAAATTATGACTTTATCGGTAAGTTGAAATATATTCTTGAGATTTAGGATAATTTGGACTTTATTATGGTAATCTGAAACTTGTAATACTATTTGGGAAGTTTTGTGGTAATTGAGTTACTTTTGGAAATCCTATGCATATTTTGGGACTTGTGAAGTCCAGTATCTTCGATATACTTGGCTATTGATGAAAACATAGTGATTTGCAACATTAGTGATGATCTAGGGGACATGTTGTGATTCTTGATATTATTTTCTCTGATTTTATGAAGGTTATGTTTTTAGTGTCTTGTTATACTGTTGTTATATATCTTGATATTATGGCATTGGCATACATACATCTCATATTGCATCAGCCCCAGAGACATTTATGTTACTTGAGGGATCTATTTATTAGTGCCAGAGTCCATCGAGGTATCATCAGTGCCAACATTCGTCGTGATACTAAAGAGATCTATTTACCTATGCCAGAGTGCTGGAGCGCTAGGATACTTGAGAGGTATTAGTATATCGTCTGACGATCTGATTTTGGGTATTAGTATATTCGTCGTGATACTAAAGAGATCTATTTACCTCTTTAGTAGCGATCTGATTTTGGGTCGTGACAGGTTAGATATGTAGTCCCTAAAGAAAAAGTTCTTACTCTATAGTTATCTATTGATGAGCTGTAGTTTCTTGATCTCGTTGTACTTGTGAAACTAAGCAACTAACTTATCTATTTATTATTTGTTTGTTGTAGTTTCTTAATATGCCTCTGTTTAAGGATACAAGACATTGATTTCTCATTTCTATACTTCAATGTATTAATTGTTTGCAATAATTTTTCTATTTGATCTTTGAAGTTAAAGATCATGTTTGTTGTTAACTACAGATGCTTAGTGAAGGCTACAGGTCTCCTCAGCTGTGAATACCCTTATTATTATTGTCCCTGTATTTTGGCTTAGCAGTATTGACAGTGACCCCTTTTATCGTTTTGTTTGTATAATATTGTCTAGTTCATTGGAATACTTATGAGGTTATGATTTTAGTGTATAATAAACTTATCTTACTTTTCACATAACAATAGTATTATGTTACTTCAATCATTTCTCTTTATGTCATTTTAGTGTTTTGACTATTGCTCCTATAGTGATATGATGGAGCCACCAAAGCTTATTGGCTATAGGATGACTAGTAAGCTTAACAGGCAATTTGGCCTAGTGATCAATGATGTATGCGATGAACTTGGTGACTAGGGTAGATATGATTCCATAAATTTAGTTACATATTCTTTGTCAATGTGTCGATTGAAAAGGTTAAGGTAAATGTAAACTAAGGCCTTTATTCTTGAGAAGGGAGGAAAAAGAAAAACGTCATAAATAGTATTTTCAATTTAATAGTCAAAAAATAGAAAAGGAAGTTTGTATATGGTGATCTAAATATTAGTATTTGCGCTTCACCCAAAAAAACCAAGGGTCAATGTCATGACCCAAACTCCAAGTGTGATGGCACTCATCTAATCTACCAAGGTGAGTCAGCCCAAATGATCATGCTCAAATTACACCTCCCAATTAAGGTATAAGCACTCATTGTTAACTATAGAACTTAACAGTGGTTAAGGTCAATCCCACAAGGAATATGATCTGAATTTGGAGTAATTAAAGCAATTTGGATAAATTAATTAACTTACTTCTAGAAAAGGGGTTTTTTATGTAAAAAAACAATGATTGAAACCTAATCTAAGATCAAAAGTCAATGAACGTATTACTAATTCAGTGAGAGTAAGTAACTAGGTTATTGTGTTCTCCATGAATTCCTAATGCAATATAACCTAATAATTGTAAGCTTTCCTAGTATGTAGCATGCAGAACTGGTAAGTTATTTCCCCTAATTCCTTAGGCCGGCAACTAGGCAAATTTCACCATGCAACTTGGGCAGTCTATAGGTGTCGCATTACTAACCCTTACCTTGATCCCAATACAACCATCTCCTGGGCCATTCAGGTTGATTAGATGAGTGTGCTCACACCGAGTCCAGTTATTTTTTATTTTTACCATTCATTACCCCCTTGGGTCGATGAATAAGAATAAGGCAAATTCTAACATTGGTCACCGTTAAAAAGCATTCAAAATGAAGAAATAAATAATACATGCATGCACACTTTCCAAGGATTACAAATTATTTGTATGTTAGTTCTTCATGGTTCCCACAACCCTAGTTGTGAATTTAGCTACTCAAGTTCGCTGTAGATAAAGAAATCATGATATAAGTTTGCAATATTGAACACTTACAACGAATAATTAAAGAACAAAAAAACTAACATCTCCATATAAATCACAATATCGAACTCCAAAGATAAATACCAAAGTTATCCACTTAAAATCTCCAAGAACAAGCTACAAGAAAGTAATAATATGTGTTCTTAGGTTTTGTACGTCTAAAAATACCTAAAAATCCTATTTATAATAAAAGAAAACCAAATCCTACCTTTATTAGGAAAATTGAATTCGGGGCCTTCCATGAGCCAAGTTACGAGTCGTGATTGAGTTTACGGCTCGCCGAAGGATCTCGTCATCCGTCTCTTCAAAATCTATCATCCATGTATGAACTGTTTTTTATGACTCATAGATTGGACTACGGTTCGTAGGTTCTTCTATCACGACCCAACCCAGGGGCCGTGAATGGTGCCGATAGGGCACTCAGACATACACTTATATCGAATCTCCATTTACGATAGCTAAGGGATTTCACAAAATTTTGATAGAGTTTCCTATGTTTTTCTAACCAACCCTACCTGCAAACAGCGAACTCAACAGTACCAGACATTTCCATGAGAACAGATATACATATACACATATGCGGGCCGACAAGGTCACCGCTGCGGTAGAGCCGCCCAACAAACATATCATACAAACGAGATCATACCAATATAATTTTCCACACCCATATATATCCACATACCTCTATGTACAGCAATCGGACCACACGACGGGACAGGGCCATGTCATACCCTCGAATATATATATATAAATGCAAAATACAAACGAACGTGTACAAGAATATACCAATGAGCACTTCAACAGTAGGCAGAAGTCCTAAGAAGACGACCCTCTAGCCTGTTCATCTGTACCTGCGGGCATGAATGCAGCCCCCGAAAGGAGGAGGTCAGTACGAAATATGTACCAAGTATGCAAAGCAGAAAGCCCAAAATGTGAGTGAAAACAACAATCCAAATAAGAAAGTATAGAAGTCAAACTTGTATGTCAACATAAAAATATTTATTCTTTTTCAAACATCAAAATAATGCATATCAGATGGGAACGGTGGCGACCTCCAAACGCATGCCATACCATAACATAACACTAGAAGTTTCAAATCTCCAAATCTCCAACATAAACCCACAAATGATCTACGTGAACCACGGCGATGGGGCCAACATCCACTCATTATAAAGCATAAAGGTCATCATGCGTGTTTCTGGAGCTGAGGCTATGGTGCCACTCACTCCCGTGAGCTGGGATGAACTCGACACAGCACTCACATGCCATGATGCCATCCCATCCCATCTCCTTATGTATCTGCTAAGCAAAGCCGATCCATGGGCAAATCGACCCACCGTATTCAGCCAACCTCGGAATATATATATACATATAATCATACCAGCGCACGAAATATCTGGCCCGGGAACTGGTGAACGAGGCCAAATGGGCATGAACAGAGTCGTGAGAATCATATGCATAAAACCTAAGTTCAAACACTTAAAAATATACAAAATATTCACTTTGAAGTCAAATAGTAATTCTTTTACGAAATGTTCCCAAAACTATTCAAAATGACATTCAGAGGGAATTTTATGAACAAACGGACTTCAAACTTTCCAATTCACTAATTCCAGTCAAACGAACACTATTTACAAGTTCAGAACTCGACAGACTAAGAAGGAATAAATTTACCATAAAGTTGGCCAAACATAAACGTATATCATTTTTCCAAACATAAAACGTTGAATAAGCTCATGATTTCATGCCAAGGATAGG
>JAOTQJ010000099.1:13154264-13182416 GCA_025642045.1 Solanum sejunctum | reverse complement strand
CCATTCTTGGATGTGTTTATGATAGTGTTTATAGATGACATTTTGGTATATTCAAGATCAGAAGAGGACCACGCAAATCACTTATGACAATTTGATTCTCCCGGGCCTTATTAGCAATGGGTACCAGTTCACCCTAATGGGGCTTTGGGCGTGACAACATGATGCATGGATGCGACACAAATAAGCTTGCCACACATATGGCATTACACCCCCAATCAAGTATAGACTCTTAGGTCATACTTCAAGCCTCAACTTACCTTCACATTATCAGAACAAACATTGTCAGATACTCAAAATGCATGAATGAATAACTAACCACAATCTCAAAAAATTTTGAGGGTACCTAATTATTCATCAAAATTTAAAAAGCATTTAAAGACTATGTATATGCCAACAGATAACACTACTATGTATTTACAAACTATCACTACCTAAAATATGTTGGTTCAATAGAAAATTAAACATCTACAAGAAAAAATAAAACACGGCAAAAAAACTTTGGGATCAAAAATAAGGGAAGTTATGGACTCGAGCCTACTTAGACTTCACCTAAATTCATAACTTCCCATACCCCACCAAAATAGAATACTTGTCCTCAAAGTAAAGATAAGAATGTAAAACCAAACACTTATAATATATATATATATATTAAAAACCAAAAACTAACATCCAGAATATAAATAAAAACAACATCCAACATACAAATATTTAAGAACTCTAAAAACCAACATAATAAAAAGATTGTCCAACAAAAGAACAATGTATCCAAAAAGAAAAGATGAGAACTAAGGTCAAAAAGGGTCAAACATCATGGTGCTCAAGCACCAGTAACTGTCTGGTCAGTAGGGTCCTGGGTCACGACCTCCTCCTCGGCAATCTGGGTCACAATTGTACGTGAGCTACCCTCTATATGTGAATGTTGTTGCTCCCTATATTTCTATATGGCCACCAACTGGATCAACTCCTTCAATACCTCTTTTGGTATCGGCTTCTCCACCGGGGCTGTTGGGTCATCAGGTCTAGGCCTCTTCTGGGTCATCTATCTTAAGGGTCCTCTTCCCATTAGCATATGGGTGGTCAGCTAGCCAGCCAAATACCTCGTCACCCGCCGGTGCCACCTCGGGGACTGCAACAGGGGCTGCTAATATCTGTAATAATTTGGCCTTGAACTTGGCCAACTCCTCAGTCATCATGATCGTGCTAGCAAGCCTAGCACCCTCAAGTCTCTGCTGGACTCTCGCCTCGAAAGCATCTACATGAGCATCCACTACTCTAACTCTTTCATCAATCAAATTGAGGGCGAATGCCTTCACCCTTTCCTCTAAGTCCCGAATAGTATGGCTAATCTAAGTTTTGACCTATACTGCTAAAGCCTATAGCGTGGACTCCACTGTAGCCACCCTGCATAGTAGTGCTTGAAAAGCAACAGCAGAGATAATAAAATCAACTTGTAATGTAGATGTTACTGGTGTTGGAGTATTGGAGGATGGCGTGGACTAAATCTCATAGCTAGCGTAGGCTCTTTAGCTACTGGAGTAGTACCAGCTAGAGTCGAACCCTGAGTCTGAGGCTTAACCGAGAATAGATTTGGGATAGCCAAAGGAGTTGCTCGAGGTAGGGCTACCAGCTTCTCATTAGCCTTTATCATACTGGGATCCATAGTGTGTATGGCCTTGATATGCTAGTCCCAATGGGGGTCTATAGGAACACCTACCGCACTGCATGATCGATGGATCAAAACAAGGAATGTCAGTGAGGTATTTGTCTGGACAACGGACTCATTGATTTGCTTGGAGATGATCTGGGCCCAATCTATCTCATAACTAGCTAGAAAGCTAGCTAATAACATAACTCGCTCCAACGTAATCACATTATCCGTGAAAGTAGGCCAAATACACCAATGGATAATGGACCACCAAAACTTAGCCTGGAAAGAGAGATGGGCTTTCACTATCGGATTTGTATGGTTTGTAACCCATATCGACTCAAAATCCTCCTCATATATCTGGATGGCTATCCACTGTAGTAGCTTGGTCTTGGCCCCAACATCTTTTTCAATCACCATTCTCCTTATTTTATCAATGCAACTATCGTACTCAGCGGTGGACTGAGGCACTCTCTAGGTAGGCCCAAACTGAATTCGTCGAATAGTTTCCTCCAAAATAGGAACTTTTCGACCCCTGACTGGCACTACCCGTAACCTCAGCTGCTCAATCGGCTTCTTGTTCTTTGGTAACCCTTGGCAGAGTGTAACAAGATAGACCGTGTAAAACTCATAGATAATGTAAGAGGCATACTTGCCTAACTGCTTTGTAGTCTATCGTAGTCCATATTTGTCTATCTCCACATCTACTCCTGGCACCTTATCTAATCTTAAGTTGTTCAGCCTAAACTCCACATGAAATTGTCGCATCGGTTTGCCCTATCCCTTGGGCTCTAACACCTGGTCATATATCTTATTAATTCCTAGGACACACCATTTGCGGTCGGCTGGGGACTATGATTGGACTTCATCCTATTGGGACTGGGAAGTGCTCTCACACTCCGACTCTGACCCTGAGTGTATGGGGATCATCTGTGGTAAGTTGCTCTCAAACCCATCTCCATTAACTGTTATTCCTCCTCTTTAGATAGGGAGGAATTGCTGACTTCCAGTGGTGTCTGAGCTGTGCTTGCCCGGCTCTGAGGTACATTCGTCTCAGGGTCTATTTTGACCCTGTGAACTTCTAGAGACCTCTCGGATCTCTCAGACTCGAAAGATTCATCCACTAATGTCCGTTGGAATGTCCGGATTGCTCGTTTGTATTTTGGAGGCATGATATCAAGATGTTTGATCACACAAATCATATAACACAGACCAAGAAACAAAAATAATTGAAGTATAGAGAATCACTTATGCAAATGCAGGTCTGCAGATATGAGGTGTAGTTACAATTCGTAGGGGGACCTACAAGTCATAGTCTAACCTCAAATCTCTTTCCAGAGACTATTTTCTAAGACTCAGTCAAGCTTACGAGACCCTTACTATGAGTCATAGCAGGTACTACGAGTTGTATATGGGTCTTATATGAAAAATATGAAGGAACCATAGGTGGCTGGTGCTTGCTACGAGGGACCACTACGACTATTAGGTTCCCCTACGAGTAATAGGGAGGCCTCGTAGCTAAAAACAAAAGGCACCAAGGGTGCCTATCACTTTCCAAAAAAAGCACAAACTAGACAAACACAATGTAAGAGTTGGCAATTATAAGAGCAATATAATAGATTTGACACATAAATAGACCCACTATGAAATCAGACAGTCAAAACAACTATTATCCCTAAGAATCGAAGTTAATTCCACATTACATCAAGCACAACCAAGGATAAATACATCACCAAACTTGAATTCTATTGAGGTGCAAATGCAATTCAAACAATTTCAATCAAGTTCAATAAGCCATGGCATATAAAACACACCCACACTTCCTAAATTCTAATGTCGAAGACAATTTTCATAACGATTAGGCAACAATCAAGCTCTACATTCTAGGGACAAAAAAATTTCACATTTACAACCCCCGACATAAGAATTTTGAACAAGGTTCAAGTCATAGCAAAATTTGTCAAAGCATACAAACTCTAAGTTTCATGTCTAGACCAAGGCCTCATCACATGGGCATGAGTTTTCATAGATAAACTAAATACACAATCATCCATAGAATAAACTCACCACCCTAGTGCCTTATAAGTAACCACGAAGCTTACCAATTTGTAAAAGAATTGAATCAAAGCAATGTAGAGAGAAAAACACGTCGAAAACCTAGAAGATGGTTTCCTCGCCAGAATTTTCACCAGAAAATGATATGGATAGCCGAGATTATATTCAAAATAGTGAATGGGGGAGATAAATTAGGGGTTTCCCATCGGTCTTAGGGTTTAGAAATGAAAATGGGGGTCAAATTTTATTTTGAGCCCCTTTTATAACAAATTGGGTCGCCCTTTAAAAAGTTGCAGATCGAAGCTGCGAGACCTCGACTACGAGTCATAGGGTGATCTACGACTCATAGTTCCCAGTCTCATAGCAGACCCAACACTTGTGAAAATTTAGAATACATACCTGAGCATTATGAACCCCTCTTACAACTCATAGGAGACCCTACGAATCATAAGGTTGGCTCGTAGTGTGTATACCAACCTTTGATACTCATTGTTTTCCTCTACGAGGCTTGACCACTAGTCATAGTAGTGACTATGACTCGTAGGCCTGCTCGTAGAGGCTGCTCCAAGTGTCATTTTCTCACATCTTCAGTTCTTTAATTTCCACCTGCAGACCAAATCTCAGAACACAACCATCTTAAAAATATTACTACTGTATCAATGTCTTTCAACTTGAAACAAGCAAACACCCTACTACCTAAAAATTCCAATAACCAAACACACTTAAAACAAACCAATAATTATCAAAAATACTTAGGTTGCCTCCCAAGAAGCGCCTTATTTAACGTTGTGACTCGACTTTCTCCTCATCCTTAATCAACAATCATCAAGGATCCACATCTCACTCTTTAATTCGTCTGGGTGTTTCATTGACTCACAGATGTCGAATACTACTTCAGAATCATTGACCCTAAACCAAAGTTGACCTGAATCCATATCTACAAGAGCTCTCCCAGTGGCCAGAAATGGTCTTCCCAAAATAATAGGCACCTCGAAATCAACCTCACAATCAAGGACCACGAAATCCATAGAAAAGATGAATTTATCAATTTTAACAAGTACATCAAGAAGCATTCCCTCTGGGTTTTTAATGGTTCGATCCATCATTAGCAATCACATTCTTATTGGGGTGGGAGTGCCAAGCCTAAGCTTTTTGAATACGAAAAGAGGCATTAGATTGATGCTCGCTCCTAAATCATATAATGCTCTTGCAAATTCAACATCACCAACGGTGAAAAGGATGGTAAATGTACTGGGCTCTTACCATTTTTGAACAAAGCATTTGGTCATGATCGCACTACATTGTTGGAGCACCTGTGAGAACTCTTGGATCAAAGTGCTTTTCTTTATCACCAAATCTTTCATATACTTGGCATACCCAGGCATGCTCTCCAAAGCTTCTAGAAGGGGAATGTTGATGAATAGTTTCTTTAACATCAAGAGGAAGTGTTTGAATTTACCCTCCTCTTCATTTTGCTTAAGCCTTTGAGGGAAAGGAGGAAGAGGCTTTGGAATTGACTTCAACTTTTCGTGCTCCCTTACCTTTTTTATTTGCATCCCAACAATCTCCGAACCTTCTCCCTCAACCACAACTTCACCACCAAGAACCTTCTCATCAATTTCATCCATAATTATCGACATAGGGGAATTTATGGTGCTTTTGCCACTCTGAGTCATGACTGCCATGCAATGCCCTTCATTTTTAGGATTTCAACTATATTGCCTGGTAAGGTGCCCTTTTGAAGTTAGTTTAATTGCGAAGAAAATTGCCCAAATTGTTGTTCTAGTTGCTTAATCGCCATCGAGTGAAACTCTATTGTTTGGTTAATACTTGAAATATCTGCTTTCATTCCCTTCAAGGTCTTATCTTGGTGGTTGAGTCTCTTCAACAACTTGTCAAACATCTCTTCAAGCCTAAAAGTGCTTGGCACGACATCAAGGTTATGAGGATGCACATAAGGACCATTCTTATAACCATCTTTTTTACCCTATTCGACATCCAGCATCCTCTTTATTTCATAGTAACCATATTGATTATCTCTATATGCACCATCACAATTATAGTTCCAGCCTTGATTCTCGGAACCTTGCCTCCAATAGTGCGAGTTGGACCCTTAGGGATTATCCCAAAAATTTGTCGCTTGATTACTCACAAAGCAAGTATCTTCATCAAAGAATGGATCTTCATAGATGGGAGCCTTAGGAGGTTGGTGAGTGACCGCTTTAACACTTACTTGCTTTTGCTTCAAGACCAAGTCCATATTTGTGCAAAGTTTAGTAAGTTGCTTCATGATCTCTTCATTGACCTTTTCTTGCTCATTGTTGGTGTTGACCTCACAAGAAGTCTTCATTGCACCTCGCTCTTGTTGACCTCAGTTAGTTTTAACCACTTGTTCCATCTTTGCGACTATCAATGTAAAAGATTGGTCAAAAAACATGCCTCCCATGATTGTGTAGGCGCAAGCTTGACTATTCTCATCAAGTGCTCGATAGAAAATCTCAACCAAGGCATCATCAACAATCTTATGATCGGGGACCATCCTCAAGTATTTGATAAATCTCTCCCATGTTATGCTAATAAAGTCACTCGGCAATTGCTCAAAGTTGTTTAGTTGATCCTTTAGCTTCAACTTCTTAGATCTTGGGAAATATTTTTCAAGAAACACTCTCTGAAGCTTTGTCCAACTTGTTATTGTACCCGAAGGAAGCTCAGATAAGCACACAATTGCATTCCCAGTCAGTGACGATAGAAACACCTACAAACCAATGATATTAAGAGAAAGATTTTGTGTCCCATGACACTCTTGAGGACAAAAACCATATTATGGAGATGATGGTGGGGGTCCTCTGAAGGTAGCTCTATGAATAACCCACGGCTTTGGAGCATTTAAAGTAATCCACTTGACACCAAGAATTTTGTATCTATCTGTAATGGAGGCAACACTATAGCACCAGTAACATCCAAGCCATAGGGTTCAAGCGATATTGGTTCCATCCATAAGCGTTCTCGTTGAAGTCCCTAAGTTGTGGCCTATTATCCCTTGTTGGTGGATTCTCCTGCCTTCCCATATCATCATTCATATTCATTTCTTCCTCAATCGTGATATCCTCATTCACTTGGGCTATTCTTCTAAAGAGTCGATAGATCTTCAAATTGGTCGGAGCTAAAGGATTGCCTTGGCTCCTTGTGTTAGGCATACAACCTAATACACCCTACAATTAAAACCAAACAACAAAAACAAAAATAAAAATAAAGTACAAGAGAGTCTAGAAATTAACTCTAGAACTAACTAATAGTGAAATCAAGTCAAAACCTAGTCGTATTTTCCGACAATGGTGCTATAATATTTTGATGTAGCTAATGTTCACCGTCTAATAAGAAAGTGGTTGCGGTCAGTAATTACCCTAACCGAAGGTCAGGGTCGAATCCACAAGGAATCTAGGGCTTCACTACAAGAATTCACTATCAATTATTTTGAGTATCTACAACTAGAATCTCTAAATTAGGGGGGGGGGGTCTATAATTCAAGAACAAAAATAAATAAACACTATACTATGATGCAGGAAAACACCCAATTTTAGGGACAACTTAAAAATTGTGCTCCCATGGTTCGTTGACTCGATTAACCTATATAACATAACTACAATTAGATATTCCCATACAAGACTATAACTTAGGTTCTTCTAGCCCTCTTGTGAAGGTGAATGTCGAATTTTACCATGGTGCTTGGTCGGCAACCTGGCATGCCAACTAACCGTTACCTATTGTCCAAGTCAACCTCCCCTTGGTCAGGTTTGGTTTATTAGACAAAAACACAACATTGAATCTTGTCATCTATTTTTCTTTTCCTATTCATCACTACCTTGGTCGGGATCATGATAGTAGGCAGGGTATGGTGTTGGCCACCACCAAATAATAATCAAAATGAAGAGAAATAGACAATACATCTAAAACCCCAATCATAGAAATGCACAAACCTAGGTCATCTCAATTTAACTACCCATGGTTCCCGCAACCCCAAGTTATGAGTGCTTAGCTACTCATGGCTAAGGTAAAACCAACAAAAATGCAAATATAAGACATGATTGAGAATCTTATCCAAAGCAATAAAGATCGAAGGCACCATAAGTTGCAAACCACAAGCTTGATAAACTGACAATAAGTACAAAGCAATATTTACAATCCCCAAAATTGGGTTTACCAAGAGAAAAATGAAGAACTTTGCTAGAACCATAAAATATTCTTGAGAGAATACTCAAAGGTACATTCAATGTCTCTCCAAAATGGAATCTCCTTCTCCTCCCTTAAAATAAAACCTAACTTAAAGTATTTATAGTAGTTACAAGTTTAATCCTAAAAATTATACAGAAAAGAAAGTTGGCAGCTGGTATACCTCACAGGTATGACTCATAGGGTGACCTACGAATCGTAATTGGGGTCTCGTGTCAGGTTCTTATCTTCTTAGACTCAACTGGTATGACCCATTGGTACGAGTCATAGCTTGGACTATGACTTGTATGCTCCTCTCGTAGTCTAGGCCTTCAGTTGTTGATCCAAAGTTTGGGCCCTCTGTTTTCTACTCCTAGTACATCTATATGAGTCGTAGTAAGACTTACGACTCGTAGGATGACCTCATAGGGTTGACCTCCACTTAGCAGATTATTGATTTTTGGTCTATGTTTCTTGCTACAATAACAGCCTAAGACTCGTAGCTTGGGCTATGACTCGTAGGTAAACTCATATATCTTATGTTTCAGCAAAATCTTCAATTTTTCTTCAAAATTAAGCCAACCTAAATTTTTTGCAAGAACAACATAAAAACATATAAAAATCATAAAAAGTCCCATTAAGAACTCACAAAATCCCTAGTTTCGACAATTAAATGTATTGTATTTTGATAGCACATCAAGTAGTTATATGATTCTACCAATACATTGTCGTCATATGTACTAATAGTACACTTGTTCTTTTTTTTATTAAGTATAGAACATCTTTTGGCGGTTGCAGAGAGACCTCAGCTAATTGATTGTTGATTCCAAAAAGTGCCCCAACATCTTCTGGTCTACTACAAATTCTTCCTTAATCTTAGTCTACTTGTTTTCGTAATCAAACCTTATTTATTTACTTGTTGATTTTTCTTGGTTGCATCCCAGGTTATTGACTTGTAGTTAGAGTTTTGATACAATAACTTTCGATTTCTAGAAATTATTTTATTATTGATTAGATTTCTTTTTTATTTTATGTGCAACACCCTTTAGAATATCTTAATCTAGAAGCCCAAAAATACAGAAATTTAAAATTGATCCTGCTAAAAATTGGTATCCATGCATGAGCCAACTTTATAGCCCATAGACTAATCTATGAGAAATAGAAGAGGGCCTCATAGACCCTGCCTTCAAGTGGTGAAGCATAGTCCAACCACGAGGTTACTTCTCGACACATCAAAAGTTTTACTGATCGTAGAAGATGATCTCATAGTTTTTTTCTTATTGGGCAGTGTCCAATCCACAAGAAGAGGACCCGTTAATCATTGCATAATTAACTAGGTTTCGTAGTTTAAAACTCAAAAATTATAATATCTGAATCTTAACCATGACTTGACTGAATGGAGCCATAAAAAAGTTCATGACCCATAAAAGATCATCTTGAGTTCAAGTCAGAAAGACTCAAAACTTGACTCCTAGCATCACGATTAGGTTGTACAACTCAAGAATGAGTTTCTGACGCATAGATGCTTAGTCGTAGACCCAACACTAAAAAGCTTTAGAATTTTAGGGAAGGTCTTTTATAGCCCATAGACTAGACCACGACTTATATAGGGATCTCGTGGTTCAGTTCATTAGTTTTAATGGAAGTCATTTTGATCTTTTTTTAGTCCTTTTCTAATCAAATGCTTAATATTTTGGGATTAAAATATACCTTATACTAATACCCAAAAGTACCTATATCCTCATAATCACTTAAAATACTTTGAGAGTAACTTTAAGAGAAAAAAATTAGGGTTCAAGCTATTCTACCGAAGATTTTTAATTCTAAGTAAAGTTTTAATTTTTTCAAGTATGTAAGACTATTCATAGCTTTGGTCTGAGTTCGCTCACGCGTTCAACATCTATGTTTTCATTTATTTGAGTATTCAGTTGAGTCAAAATCTAGTTTTTGAATTCTAATTAAGCTTATTATTCTTCTATTGAGTTCTACGTAATTGTGTGTTAAAATTATATTATTTTTTATCTCACATAGTGTTGAAATTATTGTTCGTGATTACTTTTTCATAGACCCTAATGAGTTGATGATCATAGCCTCACCATGCATTACTTGATGTCGAGATTAATAATTTTCAGGTATTAAACAAATTAAAGTACTATTTTTTTAAATTAATATCATGCATTTATTGAGTTTTCAATAAACATGAGTATTGATTTTAAATGAGTTTTGAGCATTGAGTTACATGATATTTTGATGTAAGAGTTTTGACGAGATATAGATGATTTTTGGAGTATAATTATTGATGAAAGATGATGATGATGTTTTAAGGCAAGATTGATGTTGAAAATTAAAGTGCAATGAAATTAGGTGAGATGATGATATGAATACATATTTTGAGAGTAGTATTAAGCACCAATTTGATAAGAGTAATAGTAACTCAAACATTATAAACTACGTAGCTAGTCATCATATATTATTATAACAGATAGTATATGGTTAGTACATTTGGTATACATTGCAAGTATGCAATATATGTATATTATTATAATAGATAGTATATGGTGAGTAATATTTGATATACATTGTAAGTATATTACAATAATAAATAGTATATTATGAGTATATTTGATATACATTGTAAAATGTAAATATGTACTATAATTATCTTATTATATAGTATATTATGAGAATATAATGTTAGTATATGATTATAATAGATTGTATATGGTGATTATATTTGATATACATTATATGTTATATGTGTATACAATATAATATATAAAGGAAAGTATATTAATATAATAGATAGTATATGGCGATTATATTTGATAGACATTATAAGTATATATAATATAGTGTGCAAGTGTAAGCATATTATTGTAATAGATAATATATTATGAGAGGATAATTTTAGTATACTGTTACAATAGATAGTATATACATGGTGAGTATATTTGACCTACATTGTAAGTATACAATAATGTACATTATAAGTATATAATGTAAGTATATCTTATAATAGATTGTATACTATGAGTGCATTTGATATAATAGTATGTAACACCCCCATAAAATTATCAAAATGCCTCTAAAATGTAATTGTGCGCACAACCTGTCTTCCGAAATTCCGATAGAAAATCAGAGACTGGATTTGCTATCACCATAAAATATTGAGTGGAAAAATAGTCTCAACCTGATTTAAGAGTAACCGGAGAGAAAAATAATTTTCACAAATTAATTTCTAGACAGTGTTGATCCACGCCCCTAGCGTGACGCGGAAGAGGCGCAGACTAACACTTGTTTTTTTTAATTTTTGAGGAATTGAAATTTTTTAAAATTTCATGAAATACACTAGTCCGCACCCCTGGCGCGTCACGGACCAGTGTACCATTTTTAAAAACTTTTTCTTTTAATTATGGGAATGACGATTTTGATATTCTCAACCTATTTTTAAGTCCTAAACCGTGTTTAAAAGACGTTTATTACTGATTAAGGGTTTCTAAAACCCATTTTTCTCTTAAGTTTCTACATGAGAATTCTTGGGAGAAGAAAAACAGAGAGTGTAAAGTTTTAAATTTGGGTGCAAATTCGTGAAGGAGACTTGATAATTCTTTAATCCGGGTATGTAAAGGCTACCCAGAACATGGGATTATTCTCCCATGTGCCCCCATGATTAAGTTGATAATTGATAGGTGATAGTTTTAGGTTATGATTTTCTTGAATGCTATCTTGAAAACTACTATTATCCTGCGTGTAATTTTATAAGTAGATGGACATCATAACTTTAATTATTTGTTTAATCGATTTATTGAATTGTTGTGTATACTATGCATGTTTACTTGTTCAAGAATCCACGAATGAAGTTAGGGGTTGAGGTCTAGAGCCTGAATTTCATACGTATGCATGATTGATGTGGTTTGGGTCTTGATTGAGTGAATACTGATGATAATGTTACTGAAATTGATGGAGTGTGAGTCACTTAGAGCCTTCAAGAGGTCACACATGAGTTTTAAAGAGTGATCCTAGTATTCTCAAGTTTAGAGATGATGAGATGAGATGATGCCCCTGTCCAAAAGAGACTAAACGATGACAAACTTTGATGTTGATGCTTATGAGCATCTCGAATCCTAAGAGAAGTATTGAGCATCAAAAATGGGTAAGAATGAGTCCCACTCACACTCATTAACTATGTGGCTAGTGTAGAAAAGGATTAGATTATGAGAACGGATTGTTTCTTAGTCCCAAAAGAGGACTTGATGTTATCATAAACACCTGATGTACGCCCTTTCAACCCGACAAGGTACTGGGTAGATGTTGCAATAACATCGATTTGTTGTACCATCACTGGCTTATAGGTGATGGGTGTAGGTCCAAGAAACTCCTAGATAGGTCCCCTGATGATAGTATTCTGATGTTGATATGATAGCATGAGTCTTGATTGATAGTGATGTGTTAGAGTTTTATTCCTTACTCTGAGTTGAGATTGAGTGATTGATGAGATGATGTCATTTATTATAGTTTACTTTAGCCTATTTTACATACAGTACATTCCATGTACTAATGCCCCTTTGGCACTACATCATCTTATGATGTAAACTCTGTAGATAGAGACTTCAGCAGGTTAATCGTTGAGGTTCACAGAGACTTGGTAAGTCCTCCCTTGCTCTCGGAGGACATATTACCTTTTATATATTCAAAGTTATTTCCTTGATTGTGGTATCCATGACCTATCATAGTACCTTCACGGACAGTAGTTATAGAGATTTCATAGACATAGACGTATGATGGTTGATGTTTAGGGTTTTTTTCCCCTTTTTCCCATCTTCATACTGAGATTGCCCCTTTTATTTCATACTCTTTATGATAGAAAGCATTGTTAGGCCACTGATGGACTGTTGTTTTTTTATTATCTTTCGTTAATGAATTGATTGAACGAATGCGATGAGGATAGGTGGTTCACTTGGGGACTAACAATAGTCTTCGAGTGCTAGTTATACCTAGGTACCCTCTCGGGGTGTGACAAACTTGGTATCAGAGAACAGAGTTCGAGTGTCCTAGGGAGTCTATGAAACTGTATCTAGTAGAGTCTTGTTTATGGGTGTGTTGTGCACCACACTTCATACACAGGAGGCTATAAGACAATAGGAAGTGTTACACTTCTTCTATGATCTGGATTCGTGCGATAGAGTTCAACTTTTTGAAAATCTCATTTTAACTCGTCCATTATACATTTACAGAGAATTCCACCAAAGAGAACAACCGCTCAAAGAGAACACCCGCCCCGGTCCAAACAGAGGCTAAGAGACGGGGACAACCTGCTAGGAATGTTGATCTTAGGTATATTTATAAGCCTAATTAGCCAATATTGCCCATAAATAGAGACAATTTAAAGGGCAAATTCATAGAGTATAGGTGTTTGACTATATTTTTCTCTTATCTTGCTGACAAGGGGAGCAATTGCTCATTGTATTTTTGCACGATTTTGCTTTGATTGAAAAGTTCGGAGCTAAACCCGAATTTGAAGGAAGAATACAGCCCAGAAATTAGAAGATAAAAGTCAGTAGAAGCAACCAAAAGACCAAATTCCACATGGCAGACTTGAAGCAAGGTTGTGGAAGTTGAAAAATAAAGAAAAAGGCGCGAAGCTGAAAAGTGTGGGTCGCGGACCTGTGCAAAAGAAATGTAAAATTGCCCATTCATCAAATTAGGTGAAAAATCAAAAAAAAAATTGGGGGTTTACTTCACAGACTTGAGGATTTGATGAGGAAAAGTTGAATTATGGAATTTTTATTATTATTCTATCATAGGCTTTAGGTTTTACATTGAGTTTTTATGCAAGAACTGCGGTAGGGATGACAGAGAACTCTTTTCCACAGTATTTGGTTAGTTTAATCTTTAATCTTTGGATTTTGAGGTTCTCTAATTCATTCAAGGTGTATTTCACTATCATGAGTGGCTAAGTCTCCATATGTTGGGTTGTAGCCAAAGACAATGTGTAGTTCTTGACTTTGAAAATCTATGAATGGTTTTTCTTTTATTATTCCTATGCTATTTTTATCTATACTTCTGAGTCTAGCCAACTAGGGAGTACATTAGTTGTTCACTCTAGATTCGAGAGATATTGGAGCGGATAAAGGACAGTAGTATAGGGAACTTGTTCAACACTAGGAAACTAGGTTGATTTGTATAAGGGAGACCAGTGACAACTACCCATAAACCTCACTCAATTCATAATATGGGAAGATAACTTTAATGCATTTTTATTGGTATGTTATCCCCTCTCAACGATGTAGTTAGGCAGTCAATAACGGTAGGCCAGCAAGGATGCAACCCTATTCAGGTAAATTTAACCCGTGAATCAATAATCAAGAAACCAGATATAGATCGACATTGTTAAGACTAGATAGAGTCGTAAAAGTTACAATCTTGGAATTGCCCGTTAATTGATATCTTGTCGTAAAAATCAGATTGGTTTACTAGGACTTCCTTCTTTGCAATTATTTAAGTTAAATCCAAAACTCTTTTTATTAAAATCACCATAAATATGATAACTAAGATTGATTACTAACTACATTAAAATCCTTTAGGTTTTACAACCCGGCTCTTTAATTAGGGTCACTATATTACTTGTGAGTGAGACCATGTACATTTGCGTGTGTTGCAGAGTAATAACTGCTGAGTTCCCACAAGTGTCCCCTACTCAGTCCCAATTAGCTCCCACTACCGAGGCAGAATTTAGGGGAGTCATCACCATGCTGACTCAATTAGTGGCCTCCCAGGGTAATTGTCAGGGTTCACAAGCAAGCTCCTAGTTCTAGCTCACATGAACCTCAGTTGCAACCCAACTTAGAGACTTCTTGAGGATGAACCCGCCAGTTTACGAGGTCTAACGTTAGGTTCAGAACTTTATTGATGAAATGTACAAGGTCCTAAAACCAATGCATGATGATGAGATTAAGGGAGTGGGGCTTGATTCCTACCAATTGAAGGACGTTGCTAATGTGTGGTACAACCAGAGGGGGGAGAGGGGGGTTGAAAATGCAGAGCTTGTAGCATGGGAGGAGCTTGAGACTACCTTTCCTGACCACTTCTTTCCTCAAGAGTTGAGGGAGGTGAAGGTGGATAAGTTTGTGAACCTGAAGCAAGGAGGAATGACAGTGAAGGAGTAGAATATTAAGTTTATTAAGTTGTCCAAGTATGCTCCAAATATAGTCCAAGATATGAGGGACAGGATGAGAAAGTTCGTAGCTGGCCTGGGCAGACATGTGCAGAAGGAGTGCAAGGCAGCCTTGTTGATCCCCAATATGGACATCTCCAGGATTATGGTGTATGCCCAGCAAACAGAGAAAGATAAGATGAAATATAGAGAGGAGTAAATGAACACGAAAGTAAAATCAGCTGCTAGCCAGCAGAGACAGAATAAGGGCGATAATTCCTACTTCCAAAAAAGATCATCTTATCATACACCTTCTGTAGCGAGTACGCTCGTTAAGCCAAACAGGTATGCTCAGAAGTCTCAAAGATTCCAGAGTTTCAGGGCTCAGGGCACCCAATCTCAAGCCAGTATAACTCAGGGCCCGAAATGAAATCCATCCCGTGGAAATTATGGGAAGCTTCATCTAGGTAGGTGTCATCTGGGCATTAATGCTTGTTTCCTACGTGGGTTGGTGTCTCATTTCCAGCATAAGTTCCCAAAGAGGAGACGAGGTAAATAAAGCATTAGGGCACAGTCCTATGCAGCACCCTCAACTGGCAGTCAGTAAAGGGATAATACTATAGGTACAGAAGGCGGGACGAACCACCTTTATGCTATGGTTAATTGACAGGATCATGAGGTTGCACCAGATGTTATGGGTATGCTTTGAGTCTTTATCTTTGATTATTATGCATTGCTTGATTCGGGTGCCACTTTGTCTTTTGTGACTCCTTATGGGGCTAGTAAGTTTGGATTTTTCCAAAGTGTTTGGTTGAACCTTTTGTTGTTTCCACTCCTACTGGTGAGTCTATCTTTGATGTGAGAGTTTATAGGTATTGTTAGTGTCTATTTATCATAGATACACCTTAGCTGACTTGGTAGAATTAGAGATGGTAGATTTTGATATGATACTTGGCATGGATTGGCTTCATGCCTGTTATGCTTTTGTTGACTATAAAACCCGAATTTTTAGGTTCCAATTTCCTAATGAGCCTGTTCTAGAGTGAAAATGGAGTTCTGTTGCACCTATTTCAAACCTATTTCAATTCCACCTTATAGAATGGCCCCCGTAAAGATGAAAGAACTAAAAGAACAGTTAAAAGACATGTTAGAGAAAAGTTTCATATGGCCTAGTGTCTCACCTTGGGGTGCTCCTGTCCTATTCGTGCGTAAGAAAGATGAGTCCCTCAAAATGTGCAACTAAACAAGGTCACAATAAAGAATAAGTATCCTCTCCCCAGGATAGATGATCTCTTTAGCCAACTCCAGGGTGCCACTTGTTTCTCCAAGACAGACCACAGATTGGGTTATCATCAGTTGAAGGTGACGGAAAGTGATATTCCAAAAATAGCTTTTAGGACATGGTATGGTCGCTTTGAGTTCTTGGTCATGTCCTTCAAGTTGACAAATACACCTACAACTTTCATGGATTTGATGAACAGGGTCTTCATACCATATATTGATATGTTTGCGATCGTGTTTATTGATGATATTCTAGTGCATTCAAAGGACGAAAGGGAGCATGCTAATCATCTTAGAGTGGTTTTGCAAATGTTCAATGACCATGAGTTATATGCAAAATTCTCGAAATATGAGTTTTGGATCAAGTCCGTGGCTTTCTTAGGCCATGTTATTTCAGGAGATGGTATTCGGGTTAATACTCAGAAGATAAGTGGTTAAGAACTGGCCTAGACCGACTTCTCCTACAGAAACAAGAAGTTTCTCTTCTTTGTAAGCAACATTAACTAAGCTATCTCAGAAGAAAGCAAAATTTCAGTAGTTTGAGGAATGTGAAAGGAGTTTCGAAGAGTTGAAGACTAGATTGACTACAGCACCAGTTTTGACTTTGCCTGGCAGAATGGGAGACTTCATCATATACTGTGATGTATCAAAAGTTGGACTGGGTTGTGTGTTGATGCAGAGAGGGAAGGTTATAGCTTATGCTTCTAGACAACTTAAGATCCATGAGAAGAACAATCTAACTGATGATCTCGAGTTGGTAGTAGTGGTATTCGCGCTTAAGATTTGGCATCACTACTTGTATGGAGTGCATATGGATGTGTTCACTGGCCACAAGGGCTTACAATACGTATTCAGTTAGAAGGAACTCAACCTGCTACAAAGGAGATGGTTAGAGTTGCTCAAGGACTATTATATAATCATCCTCTACCATCAAGGTAAGACTAATATTGTCGTTGATGCTCTCAGTCGGTTGTCTAAGGGTAGCATTGCCCATGTAGAGGAAGGGAAAAGAGAATTGGCTAAGGAAATGTATAGATTAGCTCAATTGAGAGTGCAACTTGAGGAGAATAATGAAACGGGGTCAATGTTCAAAGTGGTTTTGCTTCATTCTTAGTGTCAGAAGTGAAGGAAAAGTAAGACTAAGACCCCATTTTGTTCCAATTGAAAGAAGCAATTCACAAACAGAAGGTGATGGTTTTCTCCAAAGGGAGAGATAGGGTGTTAAGATACCAGGATAGGTTGTGTGCACCTGATGTTGATGGTGTTCGAGATAGAATCATGACTGAAGCTCATAGCTCCAAATATTCCATTCATCCTGATTCTACTAAGATGTACCATGACTTGAGAGAAGTCTATCGGTAAAATGGAATGAAAAGGGACATTGCTGAATTTATCTCTAATTGTCCCAATTGTCAACAGGTCAAGGTAGAACATCAGAGACCATGTGGGTTAGCTCAGAATTTTGAAATTCTAGAATGGAAGTGGGAGGCAATCAACATGGATTTCATCACTGGCTTAGCAAGAACCCAAAAGCAACATGATTCGATATGGGTGATTATTGATAGAATGACGAAATCAGCCCACTTTTTGGCAGTACATTTGTGAGATTATGAGGCTGTATGCGGTTCCCTTGTCCATCATCTTGGACACAGGAGCTCAATTCACCTCTCAATTTTGGAGATCTTTTTAGAAGGGACTGGATACAAAAGTACATCTGAGCACCCCTTTTCACCCTCAGATAGATGGACAGACAGAGCATACGATCTAGACTTTGGAGGATATGTTGAGAGCATGTGTCATTGACTTCAAAGGAAGTTGGGATAACCATCTGCCATTGATTGAATTTGCATAAAACAATAGCTACCATGCCAGCATTCAGATGTCCCTTTATGAGGCATTATACGAGAGGAGAAGTCGATCACTGATTGGCTGGTTTGAGGTTGGTGAAGTTGAATTGATCGGACTTGATCTTATCCACCAATCTATGAAGAAGGTGAAAGTCATCAGTAAAAGGTTAAAGATAGCACAGAGTCATCAAAAGTCGTATACGGATGTGAGGAGAAGAGACTTAGAGTTTGAGATGGATGATTGGGTATACTTGAAAGTGTCACCCATGAAGGGTGTCATGAGGTTTGGTAAGAAGACAAAGCTGAGTATACGTTATATCGGACCATATCAGATTTTGAGAAGGATTGGGAAGGTCGGTTATGAGCTAGACTTGCCTTCTGAACTAGATAGAGTCCATCCGGTGTTTCATGTGTCAATGCTAAAGAAGTGTTGGGAGATCCTGCCTTAGCAATTCCTACTGAGAGTACGGGAATAAAGGATAGCCTATCCTATGAAGAAATTCCAATCCAAATCCTTGATCGACAAGTTTATAAGCTGAGGAACAAGGAAATAGTCTCCGTCAAAGTTCTATTGAGGAATTAATTTATCGATAAAGCTATGTGAGAAGCTGAGGAAGCAATGAAACTCAAATACACATACTTATTCATGCCAAGTTATGATGATGTCGAAGGTAATGTCCTTATCCTTACCACTGTTAAAATCTCTTTCTTTGAGTTAGTGTCTTAATATGATTCTATTCCCAAGTCTAAGATAAAGATAGATAGGTGATGGATAATTGAGAGTTCGAGTATTCCCGAGTGAGAAATGAGATGCGTTTTGAGGTTACTCATGTTTCTATTCGACCTTTACTGATCATTCGAGGATGAATGATCCCAAGGGGAGATGATGTAACACCCCATAAAATTATCGACACGCTCCTAAAACTAATCGTACACATAATGCATCTTCCAAAGCTCTAATGAAAATTTGAGAAGGATTTATGATCAGCACAAAAAATTAATTGAAAAAATGATCTTGACCTGATTTAAGAGCAACCAGAGCAAAAACTAATTTTTGCTAATTAATGCCCGGATAGTGTTGATCCGCGCCCCTGGCGAGATGTGAAGGGGGCATGGACTTACACTTGGTTTTTCCTTTAATTTTTGATGGGAATTGAAATTTTTTGGAATTTCACGAAATACACTAGTCTGCTCCCCTGGCGGATTGCGGACTAGTGTACCATTTTTTAAAACTCTTTCCTTTAATTACAGGAAGGGAAATTTTGGTATTCCCAACCTATTCCTAAGTCCTAAAATGTGTTTAAAAGATGTTTATTACTGATTAAGGGTTTCTAAAATTCTTTTTTTTCTTAAGTTTCTACGTGAGAATTCTTGAGAGAAAAAGAACAGAGAGTGGAGGGTTTTAAATTCGGGTGCAAATTCTTGAAGGAGACTTGATAATTCTTCAATCCAGGTATGAAAAGGCTACCTAGAACGTGGGATTGTTCTCCCATGTGCCCCCATGATTTAGTTAAGTTGATAATTGATAGGTGATGGGTTATTTTTATTGAATGCTATCTTGAAAACTACTATTATCTTGAATGTAATTTCGTAAGTAGATGGCCATCATTACTTTAATTATTTGTTCAATTGATTTATTGAATTATTGTGTATACTATGCATGTTTAATTGTTCAAGAATCCACGAATGAAGTTAGGGGTTGAGGTCTAGAGCCTGGATTTCATACGTATGCATGATTGATGTGGTCTGGGTCTTGATTGAGTGAGTGCTGATGATAATGTTGCTGAAATTGATGGAATATGAGTCCCTTAGATCCTTCAAGAGGTCACACATGAGTTTTAAAGACTGATCCTAGTAATCCCGAGTTGAGAGATGATGAGATGAGATGATGCCCTGTCCAAAGGAGACTAAACGATGAGAAAACTTCGATGTTGATGTTTATGAGCATGTTGAGCCCTAGAAGCAGTATTGAGCATAGAAAATGGGTAAGAGTGAGTCTCACTCACACTCATTGAGTACGTGGTCAGTGTAGCAGATTGGACCGTGAAAATGGATATTTTCTTAGTCCCAAAAGAGGACTTGATGTTATCATAAACCCCTGATGTATGCTTTTTCACCCCGGCAAGGTACTGGGCAGACGTCGTACGCTTTGTTGTACCATCACCGACTCATAGGTGATGGGTGTAGGTCCAAGAAGCTCCTAGACAGATCCCCTGATGATAGTATTCTGATGTTGATGTGATAGCATGAGTCTTGATTGATTGTGAGGTGTTAGAGTTCTATTCCTTACTCTGAGTTGAGGTCGGGTGATTGATGAGCTGGTGTCATTTATTATAGTTTACTTTAGCCCATTTTACATACTATACATTCCACGTACTAATGCCCCTTTGGCGCTGCATCATTTTATGACACAGATTTTGTAGACAGAGACTTTAGCAGGTTAATCGTTGAGGTTCACAGATCCCCAAACAGAGATTTGGCAAGTCCTCCCTTACTTTCAGAGGATATATTTATCTTTTATCTATTCAGAGTTGTGTTCCTTGATTGTGGTAGTCATGGCCTGTCATGGTACCTTCGTAGACAGTAGTTACAAAGGCTTCATAGACATAGACGTATGATGGTTGATGTTTGGGGTTCTTTTACCCTTTTCCCTTCTTTATACTGAGATTGCCCCTTTTATTTCGTACTCTTTATGATAGACAGAGTTATTACCCGACTGATGGATCGTTATTTCTTTATTATCTTCCAGCTAATAAATTGATTGAACAAATCCGATGAGGCTAGGTGGTTCGCTTGGGAACTAGCAATAATCTTCGGATGTCAATTACGCCTAGGGTACCCTCCCAGGACGTGACATGATAAGTATATTATTATAATAGATACTATATCGTGAATATATTATGAGAATATATTCTAAATATATAATGTTTCTATAATGTTATAATGGATAGTATATGATGAGTATATTTGATATACATTGTATGTATATTTAATACAATGTAAGTATATTATTATAACAGATAGTATATAATGACTTCTAAGTATATTTGCACTTAGGTATACACTGTAAGTATACATATAATATACATATATTGTTATATATTTTAAGTATATATAAATAATATAATATAATTATTATATTATTATATTATAATTACAGTAGAAAATGATATATTATATTAATGATTGACCCAAACATTTGAATATATAAATGTTGATTTTTAAAAAAAAAAAAAAGTGGGCCCAGATCATGTACCTTAATGGGTCACGGGCCGACACATCTAAATATTCGTACTGTTTAGCTCTGCCCGACCTAGTTTCAAAGGGATCGACCCGACCCAATTCGACATATCGGTGGACAAACAGCATAATGGGCCAGGCCAGCCAGTTGACACTCTTAACAGAAGTTCTACCTATAGTTAAAATAATGAATATTTCCCAATCAATTTTTAAATTTTCAAATAATTTCTTTTTGAGAAACTTTCATAAATAACTTACTACTAAAATTTAATAAGTAAAAATAATTATATATTAACTAATTATATTTTATAGCTATAGTCATAACTCATTATTTGTATATTTTGGCAAAGTGAAACCATTTATACAAAATTTCATATGAAAACAATTAATGAAAGGCTATAAATTCAATTATTTTAAATGAAAAATAATTTCTTAATTTATGATGGTTGTATTTTATTAGAATTCCTTGCCTAAAATTACTTTCTCAAAACATTTAATTTATACCTAAAACAATTAATTTATGATTCTTATTTTATATATAGTTATTGTAATTTATGATTTATCAAAAATCACTTAAAAGAATTAATATTAATTTCTGTAAAAGTACATAAAAATGTGTAACAAATTTATTTAGTTTTATTGTTATTGTTACATATTAATTTATATAACTAAGAATACACAAAATTTGAGAAATCATTACTATGTATAAAAATAATTATATATATAAAGGTTATAGATAATCTTTTATATTCATTTATAGAAAGTATATAAAAAGTACAACATAAGAGGATAGAATTACTTAAATTATACAAAAATAATTAAATATATACGACTAATGAAATTATAAAAAAAAATATTGTATATATTTTTTAATTTATGAATGACTGTATATCGATGGTCTAATTATAGGTTGCATAATTTTGTTTGTATAAATTAGAGGATCCAATTACTTAATTATACAAAAATAATTAAATGCATACAACTAATAAAATTATTAAAAAAATATAAGTTGTATATATTTTTTAATTTATGAATAATTAATTATACATGTATTGATATAATTATAGGTTGCATAATTTTGTTTTTATTTATATTTATGAATATTTCTATCTTTTTCAATAATTAATTTGTGTATATAGTATGCATTATATTGACGTTTGTATATCACTACATATGAGGGGGTATTTTTGAGGATAAATTCAACTCCCTATATATACAAAGCTGAATAAAATAACTTAACAAGCTTGTATAACCAAGGATATATAAAATTTGAGAAATCATTAACATGTATAAAAACAATTATATAAATAATGATTTTAGATAATTTTGTACTTATTTATACAAAGTCTAAAACAATATAAATTATCGTATACAAAAAATAATTAAATATATACAACTAATGAAATTATACAAAAAAATAAACATAAATTATATTTTTTTTAGTACAAACGAAGTCTCATGTACATCTATACTGATAAAACTAATGCATATACAAACAAATCTACTATTATGATATACAATTTCAAAAAAATGAAGAATCTACAATAAAAATTGAATTATATAAAGTATCTCCTCCTCTTTTTTTTGTTTGCTTATTGTAAATTCAATTTTTGCGTGATTTGTTGCAATCTAATAGGGCTAGTGTAGAACTTAAATTGAATTTATTCACTCAACTAATTTTTTGCATTGACTTGAGACTCCACAATGAAACATGTGCTTTCTTCGAAATCTTGAGTTAAACCCAAGAAAAAAGATGGAGGAAGATAAGTTATTATTGCATGCAAATGTATACCTCTAGTAACTCTCTTTTATGGAGATGGTTCATCCATTATTGTGATTACACTGAAACAATTAAAAATTATGATGGAAAGTATTAAATAATGAGAACAAAATAAAAAAAAAATAATACAAATCATAAAGAAACTTACGAAAAATACAAAAAATAAACTAATATAGGTTACCTTGATTTGGGTATAAAGGTTTAGGAGAGAGAATCATAAAATTTTAAAATTTGAATGTTGATTTTGTTGAGAGATTTCAGGGAATCTAAAAGAGTTTTAGGAATTATATTACGAGTAACATGAAAGAGAATGATTTTGATTTGTATAAAAGAGAAAAGAAAAGATTTTCAGATGTGTATACCAATAAAAAATGTGGGGCCTAATTAATAGTTATTTTATTTTAAAATATAACTATTATTTATAATTAAATCAAACAATGATCATATATCATAATTAACTATTGGATGTTAGCTTAGTTATATAATTTTCCCTTGTTTTTTCCTATGTCTACGTATGGGAACTTTCTATTGTTTGTTTTTGCATTTCAAGTTAATTTTTTTTATACTTGATTATTTGATGGGGTTTTTTTTCTTTTTCTTTTTGTCCTTAATAATTAAGTCAATTTCTCAATCAGTGACCACTAAAGTTTTAACATTCGACAAAACTAAATTATTTTACAAATATCACACATTGGTTTAATTAGTTTATTTTTTATTTTTTTTTGGAATTTACTCCCACTAAAACAAGATATTTCTTATTTTCTCAGTCCTATATGCTTTTTTGAAAAGCTATTCAAATAAGAAAAATCAATTGTAACTAAGTTACAAAAAGGGAAAATTATTTACATTTACCGATGAAATAATGTGTTGCTACAATTATGGGGTTTGCGGAGCAAATATATAAAAAAATCTATTATCCTAGCCATGATTAGGATCTTCTTAAATTAATTATATCTCAACAATTATTTTTCAATCATAACATGTCTTTTATTCAAAGAAAAGAAAATGAAGCGGAGAGGAATCCTATAAGCAATTTGGGATGGTATGAAGATAAATATGGATTTCTTCTCTTTGTTATTTCTTCTTCTTTTTTTAAATTAAGGGTAAGGGCAGAGAATTATAATTTCAACAGTCAAAATCTCACTAATAAAATAAAAATTTAGATAGTCAATCAATTAAACTATTAATTTTATATTTGATTTTCTCAGCAAATATCTCCTGTTAAAGCACATCTATCAAGCCTAACGATTGGTTGAGTGAGAATGGATGTGTCACTGTCGTGAGTTTTGTTCATTTTTTGGCTGCTTTGGACAATCTGCCTTGGATATTGGGATACTATACTTTTTATATACATAGATGGTCCGTACTGGCACTCAACTCTATTCACATACTAATCGGTTGGGTTTACTGTTTACATATCTTTATGACATGACCCTATTCAATTCAAGTGCTCCAACTGTCTACATTTTTTTATATAATTTAGAAATATGTCATTTCTTAGAATTGTGTCATTTCCATAACAACATTTAAGTATAACTTTCAAATAAATGATATTTTAGAGAGAATGATTTCTAAGTATGTGTTAGATTTTTGTAGGCATAAAATATAACGCATATTTATTTTTGTAGGCATAAAATATAACGCATATTTATTTTTGAAATGTATTTTAAAATTTTAATTGTAAATAAGTAGATACTTAAAATATCATAAAATTGAACAAATTAACACACGGATCATATATGATAGGGGTGGTAAAATTAAATCTCACCCGTTCAACCCGCCCAATCCCTTGAAGTTTGGACGGGTTAATAACTGGCCCATTTATTAGCTCAATCTATTTAAAATTGGGTTGATATTCAACCTAAATTGACTCGAGAAAGATCTTATCAAAATATTTTTATAATACTTTTTTTTTTAATTTGATATGTTTTATATAGCCAAAATAAAAAAAATATAAGTTAATTAAGAACGAAAATATTAAAAAAGAACAAATATAGTAAGTAAAACTTAGTAAAAGTTGTGTAAGATTGGATATTGACCCGCTCTATAATCTATTACTCAACTTGTTTTAATCCAAGTAAATTTGGGTTAGGTTGGATCTTGACTCATTTATTGTCTTGACTCATTACAACTCGCTCAAATTTGACCCAACCCGTCCAATTGGCACCCCTAGTATATGACAAATCTCATGTGATTTGACATATAGAACACGTGTATCTCGCATAATTTATCATGTAAAAAGTGTATGTCTAGTTATTTAATTATATGCATAGCTAAAATAAGAAAAATATAAATGTGAATTAAGACTAAATTAGAAACTAATACATTTATGTGCTATGCTATTTTTTATATTTTGCCTCCAAGCAAAGATTGATGAAAAAATCTCAACTAACCTATTACTAATCTTTCGATGATTTTGGTAACGGATTATTATACCGTTGGCCAGCCATAACAATATGGACAGCTCTTTTCTTTCTCTTTCTAAAATTTACTGCCCCCCACATCAGTCATACCATTTTCAGTCCCTCTCTAAAGTCGCACTACATTTTTCATTATTCAATCTGGGACCTCATATTTCTTTTTCATTATCTCCATAGCGTGCACATGAACACAAATAAGAGAGAGTGACTGAGGAATCTGACAGCCCAGCCACCATATTCCTTGTAAAAAAAACACTACACCTTTTTGCCTTTCTATTTGACCTCCCCTTTTTTTCCATACCAAAAAGAAGAAGAAAACAAGAAAGAAAATATAGCAATGAGGATGTTCCTTTTGTTGTTACCTCTTGTCCTGCTAGTAGAAACACAAGGAATCAGTGTTGTTGATTTATCTGCTCTGCGTGAAATTAAGAACAGCCTCACCGACATTACTTCCTTTTCTCCAAATGCATTTTTTACTAGCTGGGACTTCACTGCTTCTGACCCATGTTCTTCTTTTGCTGGTATTACTTGCTCTTCCTTCATTCCTAGACGTGTTACTACTCTTATTCTCGGCACTGGTCTTTCTGACTCACCTGGACTTGCCGGCACATTATCCCCCGCTATTTCAAACCTCTCTGAACTAACTCAACTTGTTCTTTTCCCCGGAATTGTTACTGGTCCCATTCCTTCCCAAATTGGAACCCTCAAAAAACTCAGCGTCATCTCTCTCACGAACAATCGCCTCACCGGATCCATACCGACTTCCATTTTCACTTTCCCCAGTCTACATACTCTCGATTTGAGTCACAATCAACTCACCGGCATAATTCCCCGTTCAATTTCCAAGTTAACGTCGTTGAAAGTAGTAGTTCTCGGATCCAACAAACTCTCCGGCGAGATCCCACCTCTGCCGGCGGAATTACTCCACTTGGATATGAGTAACAACGAGCTCTCGGGAATGTTGCCGAGGAAAATTAGAATGCCGTTAACGCTCCGTTATCTGTCAGTATCAGGAAATCGGTTGTGGGGACCACTGATCACTCTCGAATCACTCTCTGAGTTAGTGTACCTCGACTTAAGCATGAACCATTTCAGTGGGACCATCCCTTCATCCCTTTTCCGATCCACGTTATCATCAATGTTCCTCCAACGGAACAATTTGACCGGAGGTGTCCCAAAACCACCGCCATCCTCCTCCGGCGTAGCGACCGTGTACGGCCCTGGATCAACAGTAGATCTGAGTCACAACTCGCTCACCGGCGAACTCACGAACACTCTCGCCGGAGTAGAAACATTGTTCCTTAACAACAACCGGTTCACCGGAGCAGTACCGAAGGATTACGTGGAGAGTGTATACAGTGGAAACACGAGAACTCTGTATTTGCAACATAACTACATAGCAGAGTTTCCGGTGAAAGAAGGATTGGCATTGCCGGATTCAGTAGCATTGTGTTTGTCCTACAATTGCATGGTTCCACCGCTGCCAGTTGGGTTTATGGCGTGTCCTGCTAGTGCCGGCGAACAGATTTCGAGACCAGTCAACCAGTGCTCTGCTTATAATACTTCCATGGCATAAGTTAAAATTTTGGCTTTAGTCCATCAATTTCTATTCAAAAGAGGAAGTTTCAATTTCTAGATACATATAATACTTATACAAATTTTGATTGTTCAGCGTTCTCTTCTTTTTTTTTTTCAGTTCAAATTAGTCTTCTGTTTTAGGATAAATTACTAGTTTTGAACAATTGTAATCCTTTTTTCACTTGAGCATAGTTTTGCCGATGTTTATGTACTAGTACACCATAATCCACCAAATATTTGAAATTTGATAATAATTTGTTTATCAATTCTACATATAAAAAGGGACGAGGCAAATGAACTATGGCAAAATTATCAGCTACACACATAAATTATGTGAGGGGTCTATTTTTTAATTTAATTATTTTATTACTTTCTTAAATTATGTGAGGGTCAATTAACTAATGAACTTAATTGTTTTGTATTATTTAAACCTTTAAGTTATTTTGATTCAGTTTTTATTGCTGTCTTAATGCAATTTCTGGTGGATTTTTGTTTAAATTTGTAGCAATTTGATCCAGTGCAGTTTTTCAGTTTTACACATCAAATAAATGAAATATCAGCTTTACAAGTGCAAAATATCAAAAATAATCTTATACATGTTAAAACAAGTGACACATCTTCATAAATACCAAAATTAATGGAAACATACACATGAATTATATAATAACATTATCTTAGACACGATAGATTAAACAAAAATGTCAGTGCAATCTTGACAGTTGAATTCAAGGTAATAGGACCCAATAGTTCAAGAAAGTAATAGTGATGTTCATGTAAACATTCAAATTGGACCCTTAACTTGGCACCATTTTGTAAGTTGGAACTTAAACTTTTATAGTGTACAAATAGGACCCTCAACTTGGCAAATCCTGAACAAGTAGGCACAGACCAGTCGCTGACGTGGCGCGTGAGATGCAATCGCGATGACGTATTTTTTCAGCCAA
>JAOTQJ010000099.1:13095990-13120286 GCA_025642045.1 Solanum sejunctum | reverse complement strand
ATTTCCAAGTTTTTGAAACCAGTTTTTGTGCATATGATTCTCACGACTCTGTTCGTGCTCGTTTGGCCTCGTTCACCAGTTTTCGGGCTGGATATTTCGTGCGCGTATATGATTATATGTATATATATTCTGAAGTAGGCTGGATATGACGAGTCGATTTGCCCATGGACCGGCTTTGCTTAGCTTAGAGACATAAGGAGTTGGGTTGGGATGGCATCATGACGTATGAGTGCTGGTCCGATTTTGCCTCGACTCACTGGAGTACGTGGCACCGTCGCCTCGGCTCCATAAACGGACATGATGACCTTTATGCATTATGATGCGTGAACGATTGGCGCATCGCCCTGGTTCACCTATCCTATGTTACAATTGGGATTTGTGTTGGAGATTTGAAACTTCTGGTGTTATGTTGTGGTATGGCGCGCGTTTGGAGGTCGCCATCATTCCCGTCCGATGTGCATTGTTTTGATGTTTGAATAAATAAATATTTTGATGTTTACATACAGGTTTGCCTTCTATATTTTCTTATTCGGATTATTACGTTCACTTACATTTTGGGCTTTCCGCTTTACATACTTGGTACGTATTTCGTACTAACCCCCTCCTTTTGGGGGCTGCGTTCATATCCTCAGGTACAGACGAACAAGTTAGAAGGCCGTCCTCTTAGGACTTTCGCCCACCGTTGAAGTGCTCCCTTGCATCAGAAGCAGATCGTTCGGTATAGACTTGTACTCGTACTTTTTGTATTTTGCATTTTTATATATTCGAGGGTATGACGGGACCCTGTCTCGTCTTATGATCCAGTTTTTGTGCATAGAGGTCTGTGGATACATGTGGGTGTGGGAGATTATGTTGGTATGATCTCGTTTGTATGATATGTTTGTTGGGCGGTTCTGCGCAGCGGTGACTTTGTCGATCCGTATATATGTTCATATGGTGATGTCTGGTACTATTGGGTTCGTTGTTTGCTGGTGAGGCTAGTTAAAGAAACAGAGGAAACTCTGTCGAAATTTCATAAAATTTCTTAGCTATTGTGAATAAAAATTCGGTATAGTGTATCGGCACCAATCACGGCCCCTAGGTTGGGTCGTGATAATAACATGTATAATGAATATACAATTCATGATTTTTGGTTCAATTTTTACTCTTTTGGGTAAAGAAATTGAACATTTGTCAAACTGTTACGCCCCGGGAGAGTACCCAAGACATGGCCGACACCCAAAGACTATTGCTAGTCCCCAAGCGAACCACTTGGCCTTATCACATTCATTCATTCATACATACATACATACATTCTAGTAATTAGCGAAAGACATAAGAAAGTAAATTGGCACATTATCATCTAGTCTCAAAAATAATATTATAAATAAATAGCCTAGTAGAAAGAAACTATCTCAACAAGTCTTAGCATTAACATTTGACTCTAGTCTATGAAGCCTCTATCACTATTAGGTGATGCCAATGATAGATCCATATCTACCTTAATCAAAATAAAAAGGATAAGCAAAACTAACTCTAAATCATGATAAAAATAATGCAATGAATCCTCCAAAGTAGGGGAGGGTCACCAATCTGTTGAACGCTTGAAGGTCCTCAGCGATTCGCCTGCTGATGACCTTTATCCTGCATATCTACATCATAATACGATACAGTCCAAAAAGAGACATCAATATTTGGAATGTACTGGTATGTAAAATAGCTGAGTGAAACTGAAATAGGTAGAACAATATAGAAACAACAATCAACTCAATATGGGAACCAATCAATATGTCAAATGTCTATCTAAAAAAATAATAAAGAGTAAACAAGTGACCCATCAATCAAATCAGACTTGTCTTAAGGGAACTCAACCCCACTCATCTCATCTTATCTCAACCCAGAGGGACTTATCTCAACTCATTTCAACCCATCTCGACTCTGGGGGACACATCTCAAGTCATCTCATCTCGTCTCATCTCGACTCAGAGCACTCAGTTTAGAAACTTTCTGGGAGTTTCTCTTATTCGACAATAATCACTTATGAGCCAGTGATTGTACAACAATCACGCTGATGTTATCACGACCATTTTGTACTTGCCAAGTAGCAATACAAATCAAAACATAAGGATAAGTCCAAGTGGAGACAACAAATCTATAAGTCCTTTATTGATTTCAGTGACTTCTAAGTAGAGAGGACCTCAACATAATATCATGTGGTGGTCCGGATCCTCATCTATGTTTGGCTATATAGTTTGATAAGTGTGAGTTGGACTAACTCTTACTCTTTTGGTGCTCGATACTCCTTCCATAACTCAAAGCTCATAAACAATTCATCCAATCAAACTATCTCAATCAGCCTCGTGAAGGCATCATCTTTCAATCAGTCTCCAAGAGACTCTAATCATCTCATCAATCACATCTCAATCAACATCTCAATCAACATCTCAAGAAGTTGAACAATCATTAGGTAACAGTCGAATAGACAAATCGTTAGAGTTCATTTATGGAGACTTAAAGGACTATCAAGTTCTATCAACTCATCATCATTCTCACATCTTAATCTCAATCACAATCTCTATCACATTCTCAATCAAGGCTCTAGACTCAATCCTACCTTCTTTCATGCATACTTTTAACCATTTACATAAAAGGATTTGTGCAATATCTCAAGAAAGTATTTGATTCAAGTAAACAGGTTTGTGATGATCATCAACATATGAAAATACATGTAAATAATATAATTTTCAAGAAAATATTCAAGAAATCATGCACAGCTACTCAAGAACCTTCAATCAACCATCTAAGACCATCTATGGGGTACATGACAAATAATCTCATATTTTTGTTTAGCCTTACATACCTGGGATCAAAGCTCTCCAAATCATCCATCAAGAATTCTCCAATCTTACATTCTTCTTGTCTCTCTCTCTTAAGCCCTATCTTTCAAGTATTGTGAAGAGGGACTTAGAATGGGGTTTTGACCCTATTTACTCCTTAAAACGACCTAGATTGGTCGTGGTTTACATTTAAAAGAGGTGGGAAAAGTCTAGAATGCCCCTCAAAAGATTAAAATTTTTAACTTGATGAAACAAGTCGGAATGACAGGTCCACGATGTGGACCTATCGCGCACATGCGATTTTTGAAAATTAATCCCGTCGAAAAATTGAGAAATATATAAGTATGGATGTGCGTTGAGTCCGTGTCGCGGAGCTATCGCATACCTTCACTGTTTTGTATCTGCGTCGTGGCCCTATCGCGTATCCTTACTGTTTCTGGTCAATTTTGTGAAAATTAATTTTTGACCCGATTGCTCTTAAATCGAGTCGAGATCATTTTCTGACTTGATTTTTTGCGCTGATCATAAATTCGATCTCGAATTTTCTATTTGAGCTTTGGAAGATGCATTGTGTGCACGTCTCCGTTCTTGGGGTATTTTGATAATTTTATCAGGTGTTACACAGACTCCCCCACATTTTAAAATATTTCCAGTTGAATGTTTTTCTTTTCATAATTTATATGAAATAGTTTGAATTTTATTGTGGAGCATCCTATTCAATATTCAGTTAGTCGTAAGAATAGTTTTCCCTCCAACAAACTCTGCGGTAAATCAGAACTTCTTTAAAAAATTTATTATCATCTTTTTTAACATTCAATTTTTTCTTTCTACAATTCTATTTGATTGTGATGCATAAGGGGCTATAGTTTGATGAATAATATGATATCTGAGCATAACACTGCAAGAGGAGATTCACATTCTCCACCCTTATCATTACGAATCATTTTTATCTTTTTATTCAATTGATTCTCCACATTTTTATATACTTAAATATTTTATTGCTTCATCCTTACTATTGAGCGAATACATATAATAATATTGAGTACAATCATCAATAAAAGTTATAAAATACTTTTTTCTATCACGAGATGGTATTGACTTCATATCACACATACACATCTATGAATTAAGTCTAAAGAATTTGAATTCTTATCAATAGATTTATATAGATGTTTAATAAACTTGAATTCAACAGAAGTTTCACATTTTGATTTATTACGCTCCAACTTACTTCTAAGTTGATCATTTTTTACAAAATTTTATAATGACATATCTTAAACATTCATGCCTTATATATTTTGACTCAAGCAAGTAAGAAAGATCAGAAATATTTAATTTGAAAAGATCCTCCATGAGATAATATTTTTTAATAAATATTTTTTTCTTACTTATTACAACTTTGTCAAATACAAATATCATTTAAAGTCAACACCTTATTAGATGTCCCTTTTCAAAGGATCTTTCCACAACCTTTAATTTTGATTATTGCGGATTATCAATAAATATAGTCTCATTGGGTTTAATAAGAGCATATATACCACACGCTTCTTTATAATAAGAGCATATATACCACACGCTTCTTTATAATACAAATATGACAAAATAATTTTTCACCAATATCCATATCTATATAAATAATTATATTTTAATAGGCATAGCTTTTTATAAAAAATCACAATATTTTAAGTGACACTCTTTCAAAAGAAAAAAACAACTCTCTTGAACAAGTATATATTCAATTTCATGATCTTATACTAGTCTTATCATATCATATACTAGTAAAAAACCTCAATGGCTATGATATCAAATATACTCCACAAATTTTGTGGCTCTAACATAATACAAAAATGTCATTCTAATTTTGTCTTTTATCATAAGCAAAGGACTCCTGCACTTTAAATATGATCTCAATAATATTTTTTAAGTATTTGAAAATAATTTTCACATGTTTATTTTGCCATGCTTTCAAATATATATTATAAAAATTACACATTGACAGCATAAAACATTTTTGTTGAGATAATGTTCTATAAAAAAAAATGTGGTGCTTCAATTTTCTTTGACAATCTTTACAAAATCCAAATTTAAATTCATAGAGGCACTCATTGGATGGACAAAATCATTAATTTTATGCCACCAGTGTTTTTTTTTTTCTATCAAAATTAAACAGACTGTTGACATCCAATTTTTACCTTCCAAAATATAAATTAGTTATCGAGCTTCTTCAATATTTTAAATTTGAAATAATTGTCTTTGAAAATTCAAAAAATAAATATTTTAAGTTATTTTGGTATTACTCTTTTAATTGTTAATGTATAATTACATATTTTTTGTGTATTTTATAATTACATATTTTAATTGTTATTTTTCATAATTATTCAAGAACCACTGCAAAAGATTTTATTTTTATTTTTATCTTTATCGTAGTATAATTATAAATTATTTTTTTCTTTTTGAGTTAATTATTTCATTTTTTAATTTTAAGAAGCTTTTTAATTAATTTATATTGATTGGTCTTGTGATCGAATTAGTTCATTGTGTTTTCGGTTTGTTTCTTACGTTGTGTGGTGAAAGATACCAGCTTAGCTCATTGTTGCTCTCGAAGAGTTAATATACTCATCCAAATCTATCATTCTCTCTTTAGATGATGTGTGTGCCGTTTTGGGTCCGTCCCAAATAAGCATGATTTTAGATTTTGTTCGTCATTGGGTCGTTATAAAGAATCGAATGGTCATATTATGCTGACAATGTTTCTGATTCTGCTAAGGGTTTAATCGACCTCAAAGTCTAGCTTTAACTGCTATATGGTTGTTTGAATGATGTGGTTTGGGTTATTAATTGTGTATGGATTAAGTATGTTGTCAATATCTTTCATGTTTACAGTTAAGTAAAAGTCTTGTTGAAATAATTTTGCTTAGAGGCATCCCATATTTCGGTAATTTCAACTATGTGTTTAAAATTAGGAGTTCATTGTTAGCCATCAAGTGCCCAGTCTCCTCTTTAAATTACTCTTGTTTTGTTGAACTGGTTAATGTAACTCATGGTTTGGGCACGTTTGCTTGGACTTTTAAAGGAAATTGGTACCATTTTATACCTTGGCTTCTGTATTCGACATGAAAACATGTCATATCAGCTTTCAAACAAAGCGCGTTGTTTCACATGGAAGCATTTGGACCCTTTTATTTAATTCGAGCAAGGATTATACTCATCCCAAAGCATCAACAGTAGCCTTTTTACATGAAAACATTTAAATTCTCTCTCTCTCTTTTTATGTATTGTTTATCAAGAATTATGATGCTCATCCCATGTTAACTTTTCCAGTTTATAATTGTTAGATCACGAACATGCCTATTTGTTCATTAAAATGGAGATCTGTATGGAGTAATTCTCATCCGAAGTTGGTGACTCTATTTTAGCCACAATGAGTTTCTTAGATTAGTTTTAATTAGTAGTATGTTTAAACTCCGTCCTTGCGGTTTTAAGTCTTAGTTAAGTTATTTGTTTACTTGTCATTATTTGGTGCATTCATTTGATTTTATTAAGTTATTGCTAACATGTTTTATCTATCTATCTTGCATGTGATACTCCTTTATATGTACTATTAATCTCATAACCCCTTCCTAATATGTCCTTAAAGAATATCTATTAGGAACAACCTGTTAGCTAGCCCATTTCAGTAGGACTTGCACTGAAAAAGAAAGAAATGCATTTTGAAGTAAACTAGTGTGTATGTTGTCTGATATTTGCATATTTCATATTCGAAATAATACATTTATTTCACGTATAATGTTACTTAACCTTATATTTACTTTATTTAATCTCATGAAAATTGAATGACTCTCTATTTTTTATATATTTTTTTTATTTGCATGAGCATCCGTTGGGAGCAAATGGAGTCCCAATTCGGGACTCCCCTAAATTTCTCATGACTCGACATCATCACACCTACACATGGAGTCAACAACTTAGACTATCTCGAATAGCAAGCCAAACAAAGGGACATTGCTTGGGATCATCCATGGCTACTCATATTTGCATTATTTATTTGTTTATTTATTTTTCTTTGTACAATTATTTGCTTGTGTTATTTAAATATGTCATCATTCTTGATCCATATAGCTAAGAATAATATAGATTTTTGGATTTGGGTACCTCTAGTTAGAAATAAATCATGTCCGTAATATTAACTTTTGAATTGCCAAAGTTTATCCATGAGTTTTTTTTAAAAAAAAATCTTTTCTCATTCAGTTACTTGGGTTTTCAATTTTTCTTAGCATTTTTAAGCTTTAAGTAAATCAACCATTTTTCTAAAGCATTTGTCATTTTACTTCTAGTCTAAAAAAATAAAAAATTATATTATCGTCTTAGCACTTTATTTTGTTTTGATTAATTAACTTAAGTTTGGCCAGTTAATTATTTTAAATGGATCTTAAAGAGTGCCTTGCACTTTCTCTTTAGGATAATTTAGAGCCCTTATCTAGAATCACATAAGGCTAAGTAGACCATTCATTTGGAGTTAATTTAACATCACTTTAGCAAAATATATGTTTTCTAATTAACTTTAAAAATAATTAGGTAGCGACTCCTTGAATTAATTTAAGAATCACCAATATGTTGTACACTGTTTGACCTCAAGTTAAAATAAAGTATGATACATACCACTTTATTTAAACGGTAACACTAATGATTGGAACTTTATATGACTTGTTTTTAGTTAACGATTAAATTTTTATATTCTTTGAATCATTTAGAATTACTATTCCTGGCAAAGATTTTATACCCTTCAACATAGAATATTAATTCAAGCAGTGTGTAATAAGTTGGTGAAGATTTTATAATTTTTAAATCAAATGCATAGTCTGATTTATTTGGTGAAATTTTTATATTTTTCAAATCGAAAAAGCAAAAAATTAAGAGATCTCAATCTCCAGAAAACAAACGCAATTCAATGAAGTAGAAAATTATAAAAAAAAATGAGTCTCTAAATAAAACATAGATTATTAATAATAAAATATATTTTGTGCATATCACATAATGAACATCTATCCTAACATTTATAAAATAAATCTCATAATTTATAAAAATAGAAAAAAAAAATAACAAAGAAAATAAGGATAGAATCCGATTTTTACTCCGACTGAATCATATCTATCTGTCGCAATGATGCCATGTAAGTAACTTTTCTTATGTCAAATGTCACTTCGGTCTTTATTCATGCTCGATTTCTTTGAATTAAGATTATTGAAAGATACCTCAATCTTAAATGTATTACACACAATAACATTTCTTTGGATATACTAGAATCATAAAATATACCATGACAATGACTTTTAAGATATGTCGTGCTTCAATCTAAACATTTGTCTAAACAAATCACAGAGCAAGCACCAACAAAATAACAACAAATATATTAGAATTTTCTTAAGATTATTATTCAACCTGTAATTTTTGTCGAACAAAAATTTTTTTTGAGAATAAATTTTTTTTAGAACAAAGTTTGTGAAAATAATAAATATAAAAATTCTAACATGTTTTCCAAACCAGAAATTAAAACTAGTAATGAAAATAGAATCTGTAAAGAAAAACATAAACAATACTGATAAGAAGAAAATTAAGCTTACTAGATACATTGTGTTTTTTTTAGGAAATTATCGAGGTTACAAGCGTGTTACTTGATTGCACAAGTGTAATTACAAGGTTGTATTAAATTTAAAAATAAAAGTTCATTATCTAAAATTAAAAATTTATATTAGACAAATAAGAATATTTATAAATAATATTAAATCAAATATTTAAGAAATATATTGTCTTTTGACAATTTTTTATTAACTAATAAACATATGTTCTTAATTAATATTGAAAAAAAAATCTATTTATATTTTTTAAATTAGTATATTTTCATTAAGTTAATCATAAAAACTAAACATATAAATTTGATACGAACATATGAATTGAATATTTGACAAAATATAAATATTATTTATACTTATCAAATAAACTATCAAGTCATATACTACTAACAAATGAAATTAAAAATATAGCATAGGTTTTAAATTCAAAATAAAAAATGTAACATAGTACTACAATAAACAATAACAACTTATCCAGTGAAATTTCATAAGTAGTGTCTGAAAAAATTTAAAATAGCACTCTTATGTCAAATTTTAACATAACATATATAAATATGATTTAAATAAAAACATAAGTTTATAATTTTATTTAATAGTGAATTAAACTTTAATTTAAAAATATTAATAAGATCATACTAATGAAAAATATAAACATTAAATAAAAATAAAAAGATAATGAAATCACATGAAGTAAAAATTAAAAATGAGAAGGAAGTGAAAAAAATATTATAAAATAAGATATATTTTTAAGAAATTAAAAAAAATAAAAATAATAAGAATTAGAATAATAAGAAATAGAAAAATAAATTAAAATAAAAAAATAAAAATAAAAATTAAAAATTAATCAACTTATAATTACTCAACCGATAGGAATAAGGGCTTGTTTCCACAACTGAAAGAAAATCTGAAGCAGGATTGGAAATAAAATAAGATTGAGAAGCGAAAAGCCACTCGACTCAACCAAGGAGCGGAGTAAAATCATTCTCAAGAAGGAGCAATTTTAGCATATGAAAATGATATTTTCGAGAATGAAGTGAAGAGAGAAGGAGCAAAAGAACATGCAATTACCTGGAATTTACAGTCTCTCTCTATAAATTAAAAAAATATAATTATCTGTCCAACTAAATAGGCCAAATAGTGTAATTATACCAAATTACGTAAAATTCAATTACCAAAATAACTTTGCAAACAGACCCTATAGTTTCGATAAAATAAACACATTCATTTGAGAATTACAAAAAGTTATAGAGACGTATTTGCAAAATGTACAAGTTGAGGTACTATAAAATTAAAACCTTCCCTTTTTCATTTGCTTTAAAATTGTCTTAAAATGTTGTAAGAATAAAATCAATGAAATTCTTAGCCCTCTTCTCTTGTATAATATCCACCGGAAAATCGGCGGTCGTTCTTCTTGTTGGAGTCGCCATAAGTTTTACTTGTAAGCAGCATCACATCAACAGCCCTTTGGACCAGTTGAATTTCTTGACCGACTCCCGGTATCTGGAAATTTTGGAGCTCTTAGTCAATGACCTCATTGATGTAAGGAAGCTTTCATTCCATCACTTAGTATTTGATTTTTTTAGCTTTGATTATTTCAATTGCAGTCAAGGGCAGTCTTGTAAAGATTTTTAAAATGGGTTTACACCAATTGGATCATAGAAAGAGATATCTGAAATTCATTTGATTGATGGATGGCCATTTCATTGTTGTAGTGTTCTCTTGGTGGAGGCGATTCTCGGATTTATAGAACATGGGTGAACCACTAAAACAAAAAAGAAGGTAAAAAGTTTTGAGTGGGAATTGATTGCTAGTTCTCTAGGTAAATAATTCAACACTCTACCAAGTGCACCATTTAACCTTGTTGTGGGATGGGTATATAATGCTATGCCAATTTTAGAAAATATACATAAAATACCTAGTTTTAGGGAGAGACCAGGGGTTCTTGTGCCCCAATTTTAGTGTATAAATTCACCCCTGGTCTGGAAACTGGGTGATTTATTATCTGATTTTTAAGTTCTGGATTCTCTAGTATGGAAAATGTAGTATCTGTTTTAAGCACCTTAATGACATTGAAGTACATGAACAAGGGTTGATTGAAATTTATGTATTTCGTGGAACAGTAGAGGTCAGGAAAGAAATTACAGACCATATATTCCTATAGTCAACAACTGTTTCTTCAAGATAAATTTTTGGGTTGAAATAGTTAAAATCCTGGAGCTCCTTTTTGCTATAACTCATTTTTCTATTCATCTCTGTTCTTTGTTTCTACTTTTTGTGTGTATTTTTCAGTCACTTCTTAGGAGAAATTCTTCTTTGTAATACTTTGGACTGCAGTACTTTATTCCCATGCTTTTCCCTCTACTGTGCTCCTCATTATGGGTTCCTAAGCCAAAAGTTATGCCTTCACCTTGTATAATTTCTTGTCCCTATGGGGTCTAGTGCTAATGACACTGTGAACTACATATACTAAAAATCCACTGTACATCGCTTGTTCTGATGTCACATTCCAAATCTTGAACTCTGCATCTGCATTCTAATTCATCCACCTCTATCAATACTCTTTAACTCATTTATGAGGTATCTTTTCTGTAGGGAGACAATTGATCAATCGCTAATACCTGGACTACCAGATGATTTGGCATTGAGATGTCTAGCAATGATATCACATGGATATCATGGTATTCTTGAAACAGTATGTAGACGATGGAGGAAGCTATTGCATACTGCAGAATATTCCAATTACAAAGCCAGAGAAGGATGGTCTGGAAACTGGTTGTTTGTTCTGACTGGAGGATCTGAGAATCAATGGGTTGCTTATGATCCTGAAGCTGATAGGTGGCATCCTCTACCTAGGATACCCACTAGCCACCCTGACCTAGAGCACCTTGGTTTCTCATGTTCTTGTGTCTTGGATAAATTTCTTCTGATTGGCGGCACATATGGAGCACGTGATCCAGTATCTCTCAATCTAAGAACCCTGACAACAAATGAAGTTTTTCAATTTGATCCTTTCAGAAAAGAGTGGAGAAAAGTTGCAAGTATGAGAACACCACGTTCTCACTTCGCCTGCGGTGTTGTCTCTGATAAGGTTTATGTAGCTGGAGGACGCAACACATCATCGGGAGGAGGGCTTGCTGTTGCTGAAGTTTATAATCCACTGACAGACAAGTATGTTTTAAGAAAATTATGGTATATTTGTCTTGCTTCTGCTTCAACATTTAGTGTTCTAGATCAAGCAAAGCAATTGAGATGCATATAGAATACATGGTAGGGTTCCAAACTTCAGGGAGCTCCGGCTACAGTAACTCCCCTAAGATGAGCTCCTCCTTTCCAAATAAACCGAACCTTGATACCACATTCATCAAAAAGACAGCCATCTCTCTAGGTTGCACAACCCCTTTAGATCGTTATATTCATGCTTGAAAAATGGCCCCATCGGTCCGCTCCTTTTAATGGACATTTTTAGCCATCATAAGGTATAAAAGGAAATATGGCGCCCCCAGGGCCTAGCTCAAGTGGCAAAGGGTGGAGGATTTGTGGCTGACGTCACAGGTTCAAGCCCCACGCCATGCAAAGCGAAGCCTGGTATTTAAGTGGAGAAGGGTAGAGGGGCGGGCCCATTTATCCATGAGTTTAGAAGGTTGTGGTCGGTCCAAAGGGTGGGCCACAGAAGAATTTCATGCTTATCAAAAAAAAAAAGTAGGAGGAAATATGGCTTTTTGAATACAGAACTAACCTTAGATAAGGGTGTTTAAGTAATTTTTACCGGCCATACTATTTTTTGGACCACAAGTTACCCAATTCTTGTCAAGATTGTAAAATTATTTTATGGACTAGGTATATGAAATATAGCAGAATATACAGACCATAGGAATGCCATGTGAATATTTGTCTGGATGCTTGCTTCTTCTGAGTAGAATACCTGTTTGTGTTGATAGAGCTGTTAAAATTCTAGTCTTTTGATCTTGAGCTGGATTTTGTGTCTCAACCAAGGAATATTAGATGTCAAAATGGAGTTGCAATTATACAGAAAGTGATTTATGAACCAGACTAAATATCTTCTTTTTCACCTGTTTCTCCATTTTTTAGTTTTTCATTTCATTATATATTATTTTTAGATTATTAAAGGTAGTATATATTGAAATCAACAAGAAGTTTTGGTGCTGTGAGGTGATAATATCAGTGTTGCCCTATGAAAGGTGTAGTGAGCCCAAAGAGTCAGCCATGACATCAATGTCATTTGCAATAGCCATGTTGCACCAAAAATAACGTAAAAGATAAACATTTGCATATAATACTAATTACAGGTTCTGATTTGCTCACAAAAATTCTGTCATTTGGTCCATTCCTTTTCTTATAATCCACCATACAAGTTTTAAGTTTTCGTTGACCCCAAAATTCTGAATAAAGAGCTCCAGATCTGAGAAGTGAATCGTCAGTGAAGAAATAGGTGATTCACATCTTCAAAATGTTTCTGACATGACACACACCTGCTACAAATATTCACTCCATTTTTCTAAGAGAAGGTTTTCATGTGTAGGACACACCGTTTTAGCAACTAACCAAGTAAAACATTTAATTTCATGGGAGTTCTATTCTATTGAATGAAGAGGGGTATAGGAACATTATATCAAGTGATTTGGAACACTCTGCGAGACGTCATGATTGCAGGTGCATAAAGATTGAGGCAGTTAAGCTATTCATATGATGACTTGGGAAGAATGATTGAGCGAGATGAGATTCCGGTGCAGTTTTTGAAGAACAGAGGCAAGTCACGTAAGAAATGGCTGACTGGGCTATATATTATCATTCTTACGATGACAAAATGCCTAAAGAGTGGGGTGAAGTACAATAATCTCCTTGTACAAGAACAAGAGTGATATTCGAAACAAGAACTATAGGAGTATCAAGCTGCTTAGCAACACTATAAAAGTATAAAGTTTGGGAGAAAATGGTGGAGATAAAGGCAATGATGAGGGTTTATTTTTGAGAACTAGTTCGAATTCATGTCAGACAATTTACTACATAAGCCATCCATGTTGTGAGAAGACTGGGGGATAGTATATGGAGAGGAAGAGGAACTTACATATAATGGTCATTGGTCTAAAAAGGTATATAACAAAGTCCCAGGAGAGGTCCTATGGAGATGTGTTAAGGCTAGAGGTGTATTCGTGGCATATATTAGGGCAATGAAGGACATTTATGATGGAGTCAAGACCTGGGTAAGCACATTGGAAGGAGACTTGGAATTCTTACTAGTCAAGATGGGATTGCACCATGAATCAACTCTTAGCATGTTTCTATTTGCTCGGTGTTTGATGAATTGACCTGGAATATCTAAAGTGAGGTGCCATTGTGCATGTTATTAGGTATACACCATATTCAATATTATAGGATGTATAACTATTACATCGCGAATCATGATTGTAACAATGCATAGGCTATTAATACATGGATAAACACGGGTAAAGACATTACTACTCTTAATATATTGTACCAAACAATGGATAAGAAATAATTCTAGCATAACTAATCCCAACATTTCCAATTGTTTTCCACTATAGTAGTTTTTGTATCTAGTATTTTCTGCTTTTGGGGCTGATATATTTAAATTGAGGGTCTTTCGGAAATCACCTCTCTATCTCTATGAGTTAGTGGCGTCACAACCCGAAATTTGGGTGTGATGACACTCACCTAACCCAGCAAGCGAGTCAGCCCAAACCTGAACAACCCCAAATACGATAACAAAAACAGAAGATAAAACAGTCTAATATAATAGTTAAGCATAGGGAAACCAAACTACAACTATCCCAAAACTGGTATCATATGTAAAAGCCTCTAATATTAAGAATGCTCAAATGATAATACAAGTTTCAATGTCTAGTTCTCAAACAGAACATAACATAAAACAGAATCCTCAAAGGTCTGCCGAAGAGACAAGCAGCTACCTCACAAGAGATCTAAAAGATCCTATAATTGGGAAGTCTAACAAAAGGGACCGAGTTCACAACCTACAAAAATGTAGCAAGGGGTGAGCACCAAGCAACATGTACTCAGCAAATGAAACTAAACCGAAAGTAAAGCAATGAAGAACACAAATACTTTTATTTACCCAACCATATACCGCCTAACTACGTACCTACATTTAAAAAAGTCCCAACACAACAACAAAACATATAGAATTACATACTATAGAATAAATCTCAGATTATGCAGCTAATTCCCAGAGTCGAGTAGTACTATAGTCCATCGGTAATATAAGCAATCCTTGAATCCACATAGTCCAATATTCTCAATATACAAGGCTCAAGCAATCAACATATAGCACAATCTTTCATTAGCTCCATCTTAACAACTTACAAGGTTTTAAAGCATTCACAACATCACACGTAATACACATAGCAATATCCAAGAAAGAATGATATGAGATAGAGTGAATGCAATGAAATGTACATAATGCGTTGCAATGTCAAGTAATCATGATGCATGTCTGTCCTACGATACACATTCACTGATAAACTCAAATTGGAACCTAGGGGGTCTCACATGGACCATGTATCCGTGAACATTGCCAACAAAGACTTTAGCCAATGCTCACCCGACTAGAAGAAACTTCGGCCACATCATCTGTCGGAATATTACCTTAGCTAGTCAGCCTCGGCTAATCATCGACCGGTAAAGACCTCGGCCACCAAGCCACATGTTACCTTGCACATCTTTCGGCCGAGCCATCACAAATATCAATGCACAAGTAATAGTGAATGCAATGTACACAATCTCAATATCATCACAATTTCATCATCATTAAAGTCTTAATATCGACATCATCTCGACATTAATATCAAATAGTTCACAAGATCTATGCATCACAAATCTACAATTAATTCATAAGTCAAGATTTCATAACATGAACAATTACACAATTCGAATTCCCATGATCAAAGCCTACGATAATACAATTCTACCCCAATTCATATCCCAAATCACCCAAATCTATACATATAGCAGAATACAAGTTCCAATAATACTTAACAAAAGGTTAGAAGTCCACTTGTCTTGGTAGAAGTTCGGATCAAGTCATTCCATAGCTTTTCCCCTTCTACGATACTCCAAATCACCCAATCTAGTCAAATATAGCGTCACAATCACATTACGAAACTAATGACACTAAAATCAAGCAATTTAGGTGAAAATGACAAAATGATCCAAAAATCTCACACCGAAAAAGGTTTTCAAAATCTAGAATTTTTTGCGTGAAAATGATCCTCAAGTAATAAGGAGTCTAATGGTGGAAACCATTTCAAAAAAGGAGTGAAAATGAGTTCCCAATCACCATTTTTGTATTAGAAATCAAAGTCCGAGAAATCCTCAATTTCTTCAATTAAAAGCCCCAATTTCTATGTTAAAATCACAATTTAATCAATGGAAATTGAAAATGTGGGTTAGAAATTAGTTACCCAATAGTCTTGGCTTGAAAATTCTCTCAAAAACCAAGCTTGGAATGTTGAAAATGGTGAGACCCGTAATTTAAAATAGAGCTACTATTTAGGTATTCTAACTCTCTACAAACGAGGAGAATACCTGTGAACGCGGTCAAGCAAAGTCCAACACTCCGCGAACGCGGTGCACAAGCAACCTACACCCCGGGAACGCAGAGACCACCTCCGCGAATGCGGAAATCAAGAGACATGACACTCTGCGAACATGGAGGGCAACCCCGCGAACGCGGAGTACTAGAGTAATGCACCAGATATCAGCAATTGCACACAACACGAAAATCACAAAATGGACCCTTGGGATTCGTATGGAACTCCGTGAACACAAATCAAACATGCAACCCTACCAGAAACGCTGTTCCGAACTTAATGGAATCGTCGGAATTCGAGTTCGAGGCCTCCTTGGCCCGGAACTCGAAAACTCAAAGAAACTAGTTAAAACTTAAAACACCCAAACTGCCCTCAGAAACTCTAAAAATTACAACTAGGTCATTTTTAGCATTACTTTCACCACCTGGTGTACCATTGGAACTGTCAAAATTTTGATTTGAGCTTCCGAACTTCGAATGTTAACCAAAGTCAAATTATGATCCAAAATCAATTGAAAATGCAACTTTGGGTCTAAAATCTCCGTTTTAGCTCCAAATTCAATTTCGTCAGTTCAGTAGACCAGATTCTGCATTTTGGAGCTGATGGTATCGACATAATTGCATTTTGACACTCGAAACTCAAGATGACCACAGGACTCAAAATTTTCAATTTCAACAACATACCAAGTGGAATCCCACAAATGGGGTTTGGAGAGTGTAAAATGTACGTAGACCTTACCACTACTTCAAGCCTTTAAAAACTTTCTTTAGCAAAACTCTAACTTTTCCAAGATTTTCGAATTGGGCTTTTAGACTCAACCAAAAATGACCCAAGGCAACTTTTATAAAGGGCAAAAGGGTAATTTTTGCGAGAATGCCAAAAATGACCTTTGAGATGGTCTGCGTACATTATAACCTCCCTAGACCCCACTTGTGGGATTTCACTAGGTATATTGTTGTTTATAACTAATCTCAACATTATTAATATACTCTAGTTAGTGTTATTCTTATACACTCTACCATTGACCCTTTTAGAGTGCAAGTTCAATGATACAATGTATGAGGTTGGCGTGCAAGTGAGGTTGGATACACATGCCATTCCAATGAGAGTAAATTTCAAGTATCTTGGGTTTTCAATTCAAGGTAATTGAGAGATAGACAATAATGTCACACATCGTATTGCTGCAGGTGGATTATACTGAGGTTCGCTTTTGAAGTCTTGTGTGATAAAATGGTATCACAAAAAACTTAAAGGTAAGTTCTGCAGAGTAGTAGTAAGACTTACCTTATTGTACGAGGTAGAGTGTTGGCCAGTCAAGAATCCCACATCAACAGATGTAAGTTGCGGAAATGAGAATGTTGAAACAAATGTTTAGGCAGACTAGGAGAGATAAGACTGGGAATGAGGATACCAAGACTAGGTGGCGGTGACCTCCGTGGTGGACTAAATGAGGGAAGTGAACTTGAGATGATTTGGACATGTGAAGAAAAGTGAACAGATGCCCTAGTGAGGAGGTGTGCAAGGTTGGATATGATAGGTATGAGGAGAGATAGAAATAGGCTGAAGAAATATTAAAGAGAGGTAATTAGAGGGACATGGCACATCCTTAGCTTATCAAGGACATTATCTAGTTTGCTGGATGAATGCTCTTAGATGGAGAGTTCTTTCATTAAATAGAAAGAATTTTGATTTACATGCCTAAAGATATGCTATTTACACTCCTAAACATACGTTATTCTTAGCCGTAATATCTCTAAAATTATGCTACATTAATCCCTGATATTGCCTGCATATGGAAAACAAATTTTTTTTTTTTTTGATTTGCACCGGGTGTCCGAGTCTCTTAGAGCCCTGACTAATCCCGGGGGTGCACAAGCCCTCGGTAAGGAGTTTCCCGCAAGTGCACCACGGTTAATTTAGGTTTTATCCAGTCCGATGGCCCTCAGAAATTGTTTGCACCTAGTGAGTTTCGATCTTCAGACCTTGAAAGGGAGCAAACCCCAAGGCTCAAGTCTATTACCACCAGGCCAACCCCTCAGGGTTTGCATATGGAAAACAATTGACACCATAATTACACAAATTTAAAGCTATGTAGATGTGCACAACGATTAGAATGTGCCCAACATGCTAGCCTTCCCCCCTGAAATTGATGTTGATGGACTAAAAAACATCAATTTGCCCACCACAAACTGATGACATTGTCGTGCCATAGATTTTGTAAACACATAAGCTATTTGAAGATTATGGGATACATAATGTCTCTTTCATTTACATCTTCTCTATAGAATGACAGTCCACTTCAATGTGTTTGGTCCTTTCATGATACATCGAATTGGTAGCAATATGAATGGCACTTGCGTTGTCGCCCTGGAGAGGATTTAGATTGAGGAAAATCAATTCTTGCAAGTTAACTACGAAATCAAACATTAACCACGAAATCAAACAATCTCAGAGCAAACAGTAAACATTGCTTTCTATTTAGTTTCTGTTGAAGATTTTGAAACACGGTCTTGCTTCTTGCTCTTCCAAGATATCAAAGGATCTCCAATTTGGCCTACGACCTCAATGAAGGCTCCAAAAGTGTCGTCATAAGTGACATAATTGAATGGGAGCCCTGCACCATATACCCACCGCGAAAAAAATCGCAATAGCACGATCCCTCAAAATATCCTTGGCAACATCATGGTAACTTGTTTTTACTACTTTTCACTGCCCCATCTCCTAGCTTCCATGGTAAGTAACAATCTAAATGACCTTTTTGTCGGTTGATCCACAACTTGAAGAGACTATTGCATCGTTTCTCCATTGTTGTGAATATGCAGGAAGCGACAAATTAACAACTTCACCTTCTTCCACTTCATCTCATCATCAAGATCAGTCACATTTAATATGATGTGACATTTGACATTTTAGCTCCTCCTTCTGCTCGACATGATTTTTACTAGAGAAATTGTTGCTTTTCACGTGATTTCAGCACCTTGTTAAATTTGCAAAAGATTTTTTTAAAAATTATTTGAGTTGCTAAACATATTCTTTTTACTGTTCAAATCAAATAAAAGGTTTAGTATCAATTCATTCCTAATTGAACCGTGTAAAAGTTTTTGGTCTTCTTATGATGCTTCTTGTATCATTGAAACTACTTTCTTTATTCTTGTAAAGATGGGAAAGAGTCTTATAAAAAAAATGGAGCTCTTTATGTATATGCATACGTAATGTTTACTTTGTATTTTTAAAATATAACCATATATGTTTCTTAAAAAATTGTTTTACTTGACATTTCTCATTTTATTCCTAATAGCATGATTTTAGATCAACAAAAAATTGATCTCATTTTTAATATCACAAATTTTAAAGAGAAAATATATAAACAAAAATCCTGAACTTGGCAACAAAACTTACTTTAGCACTTTAACTACACGGTCATTTAAATACCCTCTTAATAATTTTCAAGTGATTTAACTACCCCTAAGAGGTGGCGTGGCGAAGAGAGTGAGTACACTCCTAAAAACGCATGAAAAAAATATCTGAATTTATAAAACCATACACATGGCTTTTTTTATTGGCCAATGTATAATTAATATTTTAAATATGTTTTCTAGATATATTAACTTTTTAAAAATATATGAAAGAGTTATTTGAAAAAGATGTGGGTCCCCTTTTAAAAAAATCTTTTAATTTTTTCCTCTCTTGTCTTCTCCAGTACACCTCTTTCTCTATCAAATCCCCTCTTCCTTCATCTTCATGCCCACGTCTATCCACTATTTCCGCTCTACTATTCCTTTAGTAATCCCAAAATTCAACACTGATATCATATTATTAACGCCGATTTCACTCTATGTATTGATGTTTATTTCACAAATGTAAACTTTCTTGAATTTTGAATGACTTGTTTTAAATTTTTAATATTTGTGATTCAAAAAATGTGGGTTTATTAACTTTCTTATATAACCTTCATTTTTCATATAAGTTGTCAAGAAAAAAATGACTTCTAAAAAAATTCAATCTCCCTTTTTCCCACAAGGTGGTATTGTAGTGGTTCTTCTTTAAAGTTATTTTTTAAAAATTGAATGGTGAAAAAGAGAAAGAAAATGAGCAGTGAACAGCTAGAAATGGTGAAGAAAAAGGAAGAAGGAAGAAGTGAGGGGGTAGGGGTAAAAGGCCGGGAGGGGGGGGGGGAGGAGTTCAAAACATCCATTTTAAATAATTAATCAGTGTGAATAAATTTTAAAAAGTGTTAAAAGTAAAAATAGTGAATAAAGAAAAAGAAATAAATAAAATTAATGATGTGGTGCTGATTTGGCTATGTTGTGACACTTACATGGCTATGATGTGGCACTTACATGGCTATGATGTGGCAGGCAGGAGTGGTATTATAATCTCAAGGTGGCCTTTAATTCGTTTGGAAGTTGTTAAGGGGGGTATTTTAACGGCCGTGTAGTTAAAGTGCTAAACTAAGTTTTGCTGCCAAGTTGAAGATGTATTTTTAATGTGTTTTCTCAATTTTAAATTTAAATAATATATCTTTAAAACTTTATGTTCAATTTAACACATAATAAATTGAGGGTATACGTACAATATACTAATTAAGAAATGGAGATATTATGCATAACAACTTTAGAAAATGAAAGTCCTAACATATATAATTTTTTTTACCTTTTATGCTAGCTCTGAGGGTCAACCAAATTTGGAAACTACTGCTTTGAGAAATATTACAAACTAACGAAAGGTAGGAGAATCATTCATATGATTTGCCTTCTATAGTAGATGATAAAGGGAAAAGTAAAATTAAATAGAAGATTCTAAAAATATCTTCAAAATTCATCTCTACATAATATTCTTCTATGCGACTTAGCTTCAATTTGTGTTCTCCAAGTGTCATCGAGAATTGTTAGATGAGTTGGACATTGGAACCCATCTACTACATAAAGATGATTGGAAATGCCATATCACAAGCTTCCCATTGGCGAATTCCAGTTATGCTAAGCCATCTATAGTTGGTACTCAAATTGTAAATTCTCCATTGAATTCTTCACAAGTGAACAATGCATAGTCTGGTCAAGTTCAATGCAAATGGTTGCTCTTCAAAAATATGTATGTGATGCTTAGGAGGCTAGGCCCTCGAAAGTGCAAAAGAGGTTTGATATATATTCAACTTCCAGCTTCCAGGTGATAAGTAATGGAATGATTAGTGCGAGTAATGGAAAATAAATACTCATAATTTAATGGGAAGGTAAATATTCCATTTGATGCACAAAATGAAAGGAAAGGTTGCTTAGCTTCTTCTATATGGCATCTTTGGAAGAAAAAAGAAACAGAGAAAAAAGAGTCATATTAAGAGAGTTGAATGAGGTGACTTTTGAGCTTTTCTAACATAACACATAAATGAGGAAAACTTAGAGGAAGTGCCCAAAAAGAGGGGTGGGCGGGAGGAAAATACCAAGGTGGTCTAAGGGAGATGTCACATCACCTACTCAATGCCTAACTTTACCATATATGTAGAATATTTCTAATTGCTAGACTTATCGACAGGAATTTGAGAAGTTGGAACGATAGTAGCTATTTAATTATTGAGTCATTTATTATTGTCACAATAAAATACATAAAAAGATACGATAAAAAAAGGAAAAAGTCAAAAAAATAGGAGAAAAAAGATAATTGTGTTTCTAGGCTACAGGGAGTTGATAGATTTCTCTCTCACAATCTCTGGGCATTTTGTATGGTTGTGACGTTCTATCGCCACCAATAGGATGTTTGCAGAAAAATTCCCCCTTTAAATGTCTTGTTACAAAACACACATATAATTGTTGTCCTATTGGGCTTACTAGCTCTTTACCCGCGCTTACCCGCATTTCCAAGCCCAGTCAAGCATTTTTATTCATTGTTAAGATTTTAAAAAATTAATCAGCAAAATAGTTTAATCATGGTTAAGAAAAATAAGTTAGCAACATATAATTTTAAAAATTCGGCAGCATATAGAAGAAAGAAGTGTTGAAGTAGAAAATAGAGATGAACGGATGATGAAAATAAAGGAAAGGAGGAGAAAAAGAACCCTAGTAGACCATTGAAGCACATATGGAGGTCCTGAATGTTGATGGAGAAGCAGAGGAAAAGAGAAGAACAAGAAGAAAGAAGTTACTTGAAGTTGATGTCCTTCATAGAGCTGAAAACTCTAGCTCACTTCTGAATGTCGTGTTTTTGTCTTTTAAAATCTATCATTTTCAAAATTAAGAAAAAGGCGAGGAGAGAGTGCTTCTGCTCATCCTCATGCTTTTGGGGTTGAAGACCCCACATCTACTCCTCTATCTTCATGCCATTGAAGCGCAGGCCCTTTGCATTGCATCATATCGTCTCACTGCTTAACGAGGTGAAGCACAGACTTTTCTAAACACTGGTGTTTCCTGCTTCATTCCTTCAAGCAAATAACAGAATCCCTATCCACTCGATCAAAACCGTCATTATATCAACCACCACTATTCAAATATTCTCTATAAAGATTTGTTGGTCATTTTTTATTTTTGGACCTCCTTGGACAAAGTTATTGATATCATTCTAGCAGTTAGTTTTAGTTTTCTTATCTATATGTATCAATAGTTAAATTGTATCCTCCATACAAATTGGTCCTAGCAAAATACTCAAATCTGGCTATCACTGAGTCTCTTTACTCTGCAACTTTATCCTTATGTTTTGGTTTCACAATAGTTTTAGTTCCTATTTTTGATATCATTCTAGCAGTTAGTTTTAGTTTTCTTATCTATATGTATCAATAATTAAATTATATCCTCCATACAAATTGGTCCTAGCAAAATACTCAAATCTGGCTATCACTGAGTCTCTTTACCCTGCAACTTTATCCTTATGTTTTGGTTTCACAATAGTTTTAGTTCCTATTTTATATCTCTCATGCCAATGTTGTCTATGTCGCTAGGCATTTTCTGTATCCTTGTAGTCTCTTGCCTATGGCCAAACCACCTAAATCCTCTTGGACTGGCATCTTTACCCTTCTTAACACCACTTTTGGGGTTCCTATACAACAACATACCAGCATTAGCAAAAGCAAAAGCACAAAAAGGCTCTAAGGTTGGTTGGGTCTTTAAGCGCAAAGTGCAAATAAAGTGTGGGTTTTAATGAAAAAAGCGCAAAGGGAGAAACAAACACCAATATATATGTTTAGTCCAAAACTATTGAGTTAGGGATGAATGACAAATATATGAACAAAGAAATTGAAAAAAATACTATGATAAAATGAAATATCAATTGCTTAATGTCGCTTCTTATGAAGAGATTCATTGGCAAAGAAAAGTATGTCTTAGAACACTGATGACGACACGGAAGTGCACATTAAGCGGGGCGAATAGCTCAACATGTTCTACGATTCGCGTCGCTTTAAGGCTTAAGTGCGCTTTGACAAATTACAAAATACCCAATGTAAATAGGGTCTGGGGAGTTGTGGAGGTAGAATTTTTTTCCTGAAAGACCTTTGGCTCAAATGCAACAAATGAAAGTATTTATGGAAAAGAATACGAGAGTGAAAAATGCATGTCGCTTAATAAGGAAAAGAGTACAGAGCATTCAGAGAAAAGAATCACTAACAATGAAATCATGTGATAATTGAAAAGGAAATATATGTATAAGACTAATAATACAACAAATACAGGCCTCCCAGGCTACTACCAAGTCTAAACCTGCTGATAAGTGAGTTAAAGCTCAACTACCTACTATGGTCTATCCAAATCCGCGACCTCCACCCGTTTGGGGTGCCTTGTGATGGATCATTTTTTAAACTCATACACGTTCATAGGCTGGGAATCATTGTTTATACTCTCTCCTTGGAAATGATGTAATGGAATCAATTGCTCATCAATCATCACATTTGTGTAATTCAGTAAACAATTTCGCATATAAGGATTTGTAGTTGGTTGCAATATCCTAATTAGTTACCAGTTCTGAGAATTTATATATATGAAGTCAAAATGAATCTATATTGTTCCATTACATTTCTTTGCCAAATTATTTTCTGTGGGAGTATCCATGTATGGAAATTTAATTTTGCAACTTTTCAAGGTCATGCTGTATATGTGGTAGAATGTTTTCTGCATCTGCATTCCAATTTCATAGCGAGTACTTTATATGTTCCATTTTATGTGACACTATTTCCTTATTAATCTATTAAAAATGAAGGGAAAAGACATCAGTTGCACCCTAAACTTGTCACTTGCACATACTTTACGGGTAATCTAATTCCTTCCTCCCCCCCTCCCCCCACC
>JAOTQJ010000099.1:13080404-13095890 GCA_025642045.1 Solanum sejunctum | reverse complement strand
CAAAGGAGTCTCTCAGGTAGAGAGGAAGAGAGAAATTAGAGGCAAATGGTGAAAAAGAGAAAAAATCACAGTGTACAGGCTTGCAATGACGTGGCAGGTGCATGTAAATCACCCTCATGTGACTAGCTTTGTATGTTTCACGCTGAAAATAATACCACTTCAAATAAGAATTTTTTTTTGGGTGGGTGGGTTGATAGGTCACCCGTAAAGTACTACTATGTAAATTTCAACTTCAGGGTGTAAAGTGTCTTTCTATAGTTAGAAACAATTTAACTTTATACTTCTCACTATGTCTTTAATTACATCTTTTAATAGCCATGGAAATCTCATGACAAGTTGAAGAATACAACTTCCAAAGTCAGTCTTAATTCTTTCACAAGCCACCATGTAAATTGAAATGCATACGCTATTTTTTTAAGAGAAAACAGTACTTCCAAATAAGCTTTTCCAATGAACTTTATTAAAAAGGCTTTTAAGAAGCGTTTACACGTATACAGTATGTATGACAAATCACTTCCCAATTTGAAAGAAAAATAAGGAGAAAAGGTTAATGGAAGTATAAGGGCAATGGGAACAGGGACTCCAAAAATATGCGTAAATGCTAGATCGGTGGAATATTTCTAAGTAGTCTACCTCAACTTTATCTTGATAAAGAAAAAAATTACTCCAGTGGAAATAAATTCTTGATGCTGACTACATTTGTCATTGGGGTCATAATTCTTAGAAAGCTATGTGTCTTCCTGATAATTTATCTTAGAAAAGATTCCTTTTTTGCTTCTAACTTCTATTCCTTTTTCTCTTTGAAGCAAATAGATGGTCTGATATTTCATTTGACAGTATCCTAAGATAGCAGAAACTTTGTATTTTATTCTATACTGTTTTTCTTAATATTTTAAAATTTTGCAGGTGGGAAGACCTTCCACCATTGCCAAGTCCCCAGATGGGTTGCATAGGCCTACCATACAATGGTAAATTTTATGTTCTAACAGACCTTGTTGGCCTACTAGAGCAGGAGACATCTGTTGTTTTTGATCCATCTGATGAAACATGGCTGAGTGTAGATGATACTTGGCCGTTTTCAAGGGCCATGCATTTAGGAATTCAGGTGCTTGATGGTGGTCACATATGCACAGTTGTAGATTGGGGTGGGAGCTCCATTAAAACTAGGGATATGGATAACAGGGAGTGGCATCATAGAGGTTTGGTACCTCCTGTGATTCTACCTGATCATCCTCGGCCTCTTGAGGTCTTTGATTATGGATTTGTTGCATTGAGAAATGAAATTTATGTTTTGGGAGGAAGAGTGCTTCGATGGGAGGAAGCTGGGGCTGGAAAGTTTAACATTGTGAAGTTGAACACAGTTAGAGTGTGCAATCCATTGAGTTTACCTTTAAGGTGGAGGGAGATCAGACCAATGTGTGCGCCTGCATTTGGCTCCATACTAGGTTGTGCATCCATGGAAACAAGATCTTTGTGATTTAAGGTTCTGTTTCCTATGTGCTGATGTTGTGTTGGAACAATGACAAGATATTACAACCTTCGCTTAATGAGCAACTAGGAAGTTATAGCCAATGGAGATTTTCATTCGTGCAATTAAATTCTGTCTGGTGTGAGTGAAGTGGATCTAGAACATTGAGGACAAGCTGCTGGCATACTAGGAACAATTGACAGGTGCGACCAAGTTCCAGGAAGATTCTGGTTAGATTATTCGAACAGAACATCATGGAATCACTAAAATATTTGTGAATACTCTTAACTTTCCACCCCAGTGATTCTTTTTTCTGCTTCCATAAGAACGTTTCTCCCAAATTCAATATACTGAGTTTCTTTGTGTTGTTGATTCACTTATGGTACTTAATCTGCTTGGCTTCAAGACTTCATCAACCTCAACGTACTTATGTTTTCATTTATTTGAGATAACAGCAGTAGTTCTGCCTGTTATTTAGTAAGAACATGCACAATGCAATAGTTAAAGAGTGGATGTGTACAAGATTAGAAGATTTTACCAGGTTTGGTAAGCTGTACACGTTCAAGGTAAGCATACTTTCGCAGATGAGATGAAGTTTATGCTTTAAACGAGTAATGATCATTTCAATATAAGTGGTGTTTTTAGCTTGAATGGTAAACTACTCGTTTCTAGAAAGTATCTTACTAACTTGGAAAAGGCGTAGCTCTCTAATAGGGTATTAAATGACACTCCATTTACTTTTCCACTATACTTGAAGATATATTTTCATTTTTGCTTATTGTTTTTTGCATATCATGACAAAAACATATACATATTTTTTCCTTTCATATTTTACCATTAACAATAATTATTTTATTCTCCAACTCATTTTTCAATATCTGAAACTATATGGACATTATAGAAAAACATTCGCTTTACTTATTATAGTGCAACGAAAAAGTAAAAGTGAAACAAAAAAGGTAATATTTGGATTATGTAAAACAAAGTACAATTGAAAGAACATTATTAATATCTTCTTAATTATGTAAACCATCATTTATTTAAAAAAACAAAATGAACAGGTACAAGCATGAATGTTGTTTTCACTAATAAATCGAGAGAGAAATCATTCAACTCATTCACAATCATCATGAATGTTTGGCAAGGAGACATTGCTTTTGCTAATTCAAAGTGAAGAAATAACGAGGGAAAATATACCATTTCTCACATTTTTAAGTCTCTACAATCTACATGAATGCGATTATGGCATCAAAACATGCTAGAATAGCTTCCGTTTACACCTGAGTGACAATTGATCTTATTATCTACCAAATCGTTGAATCCTCCGACGCCTTAATTCTTCCAAAGATAAATCATGCATTTCACTTGTTGGACCAGGGGATGATGGTCCATCACCAGTACGACCTGTGCCACACATTTCGCAAATGTTCAGCCTACCCAAATTATCAAATGTACATGCATCACATCTCCACGTATCTCGTGCAATCCTCCCACCAGCAGTTCCTCTCCCAGTAATTCTTGGTTGGATTCGAAATAAGCTCTTCACTAATCTTAAAGGCCAGCTCAGTGCACGGCTAAAACCTCTCACAAACTGTCTAAATGGATTCAGACCTGAATATAACGATTTTAATCTCAAATACAGTAGGCCAGCTAGTATTCCCCCAAGGTGGCCAAGGAATGATACATCAGGGACAAACATTTGTATGAGAACAAGTTCTGCCCAGGCAGCATACCGAGTAGGAACCATAAGTGAATACACAGATGTATAATCATCTGATTGTGCATTGACGATAACTTTCATGGCAAAGAGGACACCAGAAAAACCCACAGAGTATTCATTGTAGTAGGGTCTCTCATAATCAAAGAACAGCAGAAGTGATTTTGCAAGCAACAGTGTGACACCTTGGGACATAGCAAGTAAGGTTGCAACCATTGCTGCGAATTCTGCACTATCCATTGATGTCTCCAACTGAATACCCTTCCACAAAAGTGAAAGCATATTGTACACCAGGTGAGGTTCATTTATGTGGAAGAATGGTGACAGGAAGAATCGCTTGAGGTTCGTGTACTGCACCAGCAAAAGCAAAAGTGAACCCAACATTATAAGTTTCAAACTCGACCTCCCAAAACAATATATCACAGTTAAAGCTCTAGAAAACAGATCAATATGGCACATATTGCTTACTACTGTTCGAATCATAGAAGCAATATGTACTAAAATAGCACCAGCAATATGGAAATGTGATAAATCAACTAACTAGGCATTAGTAAGAGAGTAACAACAATTGAGTTCTCTGAACTGGTTGCAAGTCCTATGCTGCTCGGACTCTCCAAAAATGTTGCCCCACCCATGTCGAATTCTCCAAATATGCACTACTTTGGAGTATCCAACATGCACCGATCGACATTTTTGAAGAGTCGGAGCAACATAGGTTGCAACTTTATGAACAAATTCATGAGTCCACTCTGGACACAAAAGTCAGATATCAATTCAATCAACACTATACCCAACAACTTCACATAGAGGCAACACCTTTGATCTCTTATTATTTGCACCTCTATAACTCTATAAAGAGTTGTACAGCTAGAGGGCAGAAACATGCAACTTCTTTTATCTTCAAATAGGGAATTGATGTTTTAGGACGTGATAGAAGCATAAAAATTTCATCCACATTTTAAAAAACCTTCACACATGCTAAACTTATTTTACATATGCAATAGCAGTTCTTCTCTGTTGCAATCAAACAACATCATGGTTGTCATCAAATTAAAAGTTTCAGAAATAGGGTGTGCTTGATTTCCAATTTTCCTATGGTTGGTTGGTCAAAATGTTTGAAAAGCATTTTCTCCAGGAAAACAAGTTCCTTATCGAAGTAGGACAACCACGTTGCAAGCTTATTGTCTTATCCTACGCACCCAAGCCCCGCCCCTGCAACCCCCCAATGCCCACTCTCCATCCCAAGCAGCTAGATCACATATAAATGTTTCTCTCAATAATATTTTCTTGTTTCCCGAAAACAATCTCTCTACTTCTACGGACCTAAGTTGTTGTTCACATACCAAACACTAGAAAATAAGCAAGTTGTTAGCCTAAAATGCGGAAACATTTTCCTTCTAGCAAACACACCCATAATATTAGTATCAGTTACCCATACCAAAACCTACCAAACTTCAAGAACAACCCCCAAAAAAATCAGAACAAGAAAGAAAGTGTGAAAAAGGGCTGATTACCTTGAGTATAAGGTGAGGATTAAACCAAACTTGATCGATAGTTGGTAGGAAAGGATGAAGAAATTTGGGCCTCAAATAAATAATGGTGTTAGAGGCAACAAGTGCAGCAGTAACTAGGGGTTTTCTGTGTAATCTGGAATACTCACTGAGTGCATGCAACCCTAGCAGAGGAATCAAACCACGAGATACTGATCCCCACTTTCCTCTTCCTCTCTCCATACCTAATTTCCGATGATAAAACTCTTTTCCCCTTTTATTTTATGGAACACTCCACATGCTTGCCTTAGCTTTACATTTCCCAACTTCACCCACTAAATATTAATTGAAAATATTGAATACCTGCATAATTTCTTCCTTTTGATATAAATTATCTATCTATATTATATTAAAAATGTGAAATTTTTTAATAATATTATTTGAATTTTATTAAAAGATTCAGCTTTTGATAAAAATTAAATTTTTTATTATTTTTTAATTATGATATTATTATTTTTTTAATATTAAATATTAATCATAAATAATATAATAAAAATTTAATAGAGAATATTTTTTATTATACTTAAATTTTGAAGACTCTTTTTTCAACTAAAGTAGATTTGATTTAAATTTTTTTTTTAAATAATAGACAAAAAAAGGGGCATAATAATAGTGAAAAATACGTAAAAAAAAAAAAAGAGTAAAACAATGCAAGTATAGCCAAAAAAGAGTTCCAAGAAGAAAGGCAAAATTTTCTATAGAAAGATCCCCCCCCAAAAAATAAGCAAAAATTTTTTACTAATACATTACTTTACTCCATATAAATAAACTGAGGAATACTGCATCAATAATATATTCTAACAACAAAGTAAAGTGTATCGTGAGTTTGAATTTTATGGTCTTATTTAATTGGCTATCGGAAACTTATACATACGCCTTTTTGCTAAAATCAGTTATATCTCACTTTGGATATAATTTTTTTTTCTTATTGCATTTTTGCACAAACAACAAGCAACATCGGATCTATTGTCTTTAATGATGGTGAAAAATCTCTTCTATCTCACTTTTTGATTGTCGAATCTTACTAATTTATGATGATTTACTTTGTATTTAATGTTCTGTTCATTAGATTATTTTGTTGCTTGCTTTGTTCTTCCTCCTTCCCATCTTCCCCTATTTACGTGTTTTTTTCATTTTTCTTCCATTTTTGGTTATTGTGATTTAGTTGTATTTTTTAATTTATTAATTTCTCATGTATGGACAGAAATCGCAAACATGATATTCACGGAAAGAGTAGAGGAAGCTTCAAATGAAAATGAACGCAATATTTTCTTTCAATGTAAAACTTGTGGGTTAGTGAACTATAATGGATATGATTTGGGTAATAGATGATGTCTATTATTGTTGACTTTGACTTGTGAGATATTATTATGAAATGAGCTTGCAATGGCCATTGTTGACAATATAAAAGTGTTCATGATGTTTTGATTGTTAAACTTTGAATTATAATACATGAAATTTGTCTATTAAATCTCTTTATTGAAACGCAGAGCTAAATGCATATGTTAAGATATTAATCGAAATTGTGAAATTAGTTATTGTGAAGTAAGAACTAAAATGATGGATTGTCCTAAGTTGTGATGACTAAGGAAAATTAAAAGTGTTGAACTATGTTATACTGTGGTTATTATGTAATGTATTCATGATAATTCAAATGTTGAAAGGCAATGAAATGATTGATGAAGTATGAATAAATGGTGCAACATGGACATCTTACCTATTTCTACGTATGTGAAAGTGATTATTGTACCATGATGACATGAATTGCATGCACGATGTTCCTTCTGTGATGAAAAGTTGAGGAAAAAATTATTCCGGATATTTGATAACGAGAATTGATAATGAAATTGTTGAGTACCACTTGTGGGTTAGAGTATTGACTATAAGTATGTGATGAAAAAATCTCTATGCATTGAACATTGTGGTAGTTGAATTGACTTGGCATATTTGTTATAATATAGACTCTTGCATGCACTTCTTATTGCTCTATATAAATATTATGTTGTTGTTCATTCTTGACTGAGTTCCACTCGTTCATTATGGGGATAGGCCACATGCTCCGTGGCATATGACATTGATTCATTATGGGACAGGCCACATGCTTCGTAGCATGTAACATTAGTTCATTTTGGGGATGAGCCATATGCTCCATGACATGCGACATTGATTCATTATAGGGACGAACCATACGCTCTGTGGCATATAACATTGATTATTCACGGGACACATGCTCCAGGGTAGATAGATGGACATATATGTCCCCATGAATTTCGAACTAATTATATTAGAGATTGTGTATCGTAGGACAGACATGTATCATGATTATTTGATATTACATCGATTGTTTACATTCCATAACATTCATTCCATTTCATATGATTCTTTTCTTGAAGTTGCTATATGTACCATGTGTGATGAGTTAAATGTTTTGAACCTTGTACATTGTTGAGATTGAATTATTGAAAAATTATGATATACGCTGATAACTTGAGACTTGTATATTATGAATATTATATTTGTATATTATGAATATTATATTATGGGGATACTGTGTTATAAGACTATAATTGTTTATATTGCCGATAGACTATTGTACTAATTGGCTCTGGGAATCAATTGATTATTCAGTGATGGTATTCTATAATGTGTATACATATATGTGTTGTTGTTGTGCTAAGACTTTTCTAAGTGCAGGTGTGTGATTCGACGGTATGTGGTTGGGTGGATAGGAATACCTATGCTCTTCATTACTTTACTTCAGGTTTAGTTTTCATTTGCTAAGTAACGTATTGTTTGGTGGTCACCCTTGCTACATTTTTGTAGATTGTGAGCCCGACTCCTCTCAATTAGGCTTCTCATTGTCAGACCGAACTTCTGAATTTTTAAGAGGTAGCAGCTTATCTCTTCAGCAACCCTTGAGGATTTTATATTTATGTTATGTTTTATTTGAGGACTAGACATTGAGATGCGTATTTTCTTCCAGTGTTATGACCTAATGGCTTGTATAAATGGTTTGTAGACTTGATTACCCTGTGGTTATCCTAGCTTATTAGACTTTATTTCTTCCGCTTTTAGTATTGTGTTTTCAATTGAGCATCATAAGACTGACTTGTCTTGGTGGATTAGGCAAGTGTCATCACAACCCGTTTTTGGATCGTGACAATGTTGTTGCTCACATAATCTTATTATTGGTTAAGGCCGATATCCTACATTTCTTATTGCTTATGCTTTTTTATAGTTTCTATTATGATTTTAACTTGCATTGACCTTGTTCATATTTTACTATCATATTTTAAATAAATTGCTTATCATATCGTCTAACTTATTTAATTGCACATTATAAAATTTTACGTATTGTGCTGCTCATATATTTAGTACATTTCACATACTAATGTATACTTTTTGACCTATATCAGATTATAATGTGGGTCTGAGGATCATTCTTACCCCACTCGTGATTAGATAAAGGTATTACTTTCATCAACTTGAGTGGTGAGTCCTATGTTTGGGGATCAAAATTCAATATGAGTTTTATGATTTTTGATTGTTTTTTTTTTCTATGTTAGGGGTGAACTAGGGCTTGTTCTGTGCCCCTATTTATCACTAGTAGAGGCATGTTAGCCATTAGTAAGATGTGTTCCTATGTAATCGGATGTTGATCTTTGACTTTCTATTATGTAGACTTCTATGTTGAGACTTTATTCTATATTTATGCCTTTGTTAATGTCTGTATTTACCTTATGTTTGTTAAGAGGTTGGGTTGGAATGCCTCGCGATTCTAATCACTATGTCACATTTAGAGTCTAGTTTGGATCATGACAATTTTCATCTCGCTCCTGGCTATTTTAAGTTCTTAAGTTTACTTGATTGGTGAATTCCTATGCTTCAAAAACATTCCAATATGAGTTTCATGCTTTCTTATTTGACTTTTCTTCTTATGTTAGCGTGATCTACAACTTATCCTATGCCCCGTCTAAACTTGCAGAGGCATGTTAGGCATTCATGAGATGTCTTCATTTATTAGATGTTGACTTTTACCTTCTTTTTTTTTTTTTTAGACATTTATCATTTGAGATTTTACTTTTCATTATTTTTTTTCTTGATGTCTTTACTTACCTTACGTATGGTTTGTATGCTAAAAGCATGGTAGGAGTCCCTCAAAATTTTAATCGCCGTGTCACCTATGATCTAACTTGGATCATAACATTTTAATATTGTTTAACTAAATTACTTTGTTCGAATAATAATAACTTTCATATTACATAATTGAATCCACAATAATTTTTTTGTGGATTGTTCTTATGATAAATATCTATGTCTATCGAGATGCATATTCTCTCAACAAACTTACTACTTTCAAATTGAAAAACTAAGAAAAAATTTGAACCAAATCGACAATTATCGTTTTTTGGTTTGACTTTAGAAATTTAAAAAATTAACTAAATTCATTGAATTTTAATTTTAATCAATAACTGATCCAAACGAACCGTATTTGCAACAAATGTTGTTTTGCTTGAAATTTGTGGGGTCCACTTCGAATAGAAATAGTTAGTTGTCCAAATATGTGCTTTGTAGCAAAGGATATTTTGAAAAATTTAAATTTATTGCAGTTTCAATCTATTAGTCTTGCTTTCCTTTTGAATTTATTATATATTTAATAATTATTTTTAAAAAAATTATAAATCATAAAAATTGATAATTTAAAATGTTTAAAAATTATTTTAAAATTTAATTGACTTTCTAAATTTCATTTGTGCAACGTAAATTGAGAATTTAGGACCAAGGCAGTAAAAAAATCTATTTGAAAGTGCAATAAATCACAATACTTAACACTTTTAAATATTTCAAAAAAGCATATTAAAAATTTAATTTGACTCTTGAAATAAAATTTCATCCATATCACATAAATTGAGATAGAAAAAGTAACACATTGAATCCGTGCTAGTACGAGTTCCTATATCTGGTTTATAAAATATTTCTGTTTGGATTAAAATGGTTTACCCCCCCACCCCCACCCCACCCGCTATCTTCTTTTTTTCTTTTCTTTTTTGGAAAAGTTTGTTTACCCTTCTTCATTCAAACATCAAAATATTGTCTTTGAATCCAAAGTGTGTGTCTAACCCAGGCATCACTTATTGATCTTCTACTATTAAATCGAAGCTCTGGTGCATCACCTGGTACACAATGTGTGAAATCTATTATAAATATCTTTATCCTGCACTTGTTTTCACAACTATTTGTGTCTATTATGTCAAATGAAAATCTGTAGCTAAAATGTAGGAAGTACAAAAACTTAAGATAGCAAAAGCAATGCGATCTTCTCTACACGACGGTCCAAACTTGAAATTTGGTGCAAAAAGTGGAAGGCGAGGCCCTTCAGGTTTTGTCATTCATAACTAGCACAACTAACAAACAATGTCCAAGATAAAGAGAACACAACCCTGAATCAAAATTGAAACTATAAAGTAACTAAACATTAGATCTTTCTCATCGGAAAAGACATCAATAAATGTGTAGAAGTGCTATCAGTATGAATAATTAATAAATGAAAGCCTGCTTCTCATCAACTACTGAAAGCCAGCTTGTGCAGATCCACACAGCACAGGCTTGTGAACTAGACCTGAGCTGTGCCTTCAGTGAACTTAGGATCCTCACATCTGTACTTTCCATCAGGCCCAATTCCAAAGCCCCTAGGATCAGCAAATACATTCTCTAGCAGCTGGTTACGAGCAGGAACGGGGCTTGCATCTGCAAACTCAACAGACTCTTCAACCAATTCATCGATCTTTTTATCGATGGCCTTCAACTCTGCTTCATTGACCAGGTTGTTCTCAAACATATACTTCTTCAAGGCAGTGATAGGATCTCTTGTGGCATAGTGATTCTTTTCAGCTAAAAAAAAACAAAAAAAACAAATTAAGGTCAAAGAAATGATGTAATTGCCCCCAAATATGTGGACCACATATAAGGGTATAAAGGGGTAGCTCGGTGCAGTAAAGCTCTCGCTATGCACGGGGTCTGGGGAAGGGCCCAACCACAAGAGTCTATTGTATGCAACCTTATCTTACATTTCTGCCAAAGACTATTTCCAGAATGACATATAAAGGTATGTGCAACTAAATAAGACAATAGAGTTTAAAAGGCTCATTCTCTTATGGTACAGCATTTCCACAAAGGAGTTTTAGAGTGTTGAGCTCATTTCTGGAGTTCTTGTCAACTTTATTTTGGAAGTATCAGCAAATACATCTAGGGGTGCCCTCGAGATACTTCATGTTATATGCCCAAGTGTAACTAAATAATCAAATCGAAGTGCTCCTCATTCTAGACACTTTACCAAGGTTGTATTTACACATTTGCTGGCACATAAATCACTGTCTCAAAAGTTACGACACAATCAGCCAATTTGAGGATTCTCATACAGAATGATTATCCACTCTTTCGCCATGTCATAGTACAGAGATTACTAAAAAGAATTGGTCGGCTAATGTGCCAAAAAATGGTTTGGTTATTCATAGCATTCACTAGAAAAAAGCCAGAGGTAAGTCAAGCGTTTAATGAGTCATCAGACAAACTGCCTAAAGTTAATTTGATCGACTATTAACTCTCTATTAATTTCTAAAGGTGTACCCTTCAAAACCTTAGAGAACACAGGCTACAACCATTGTCTGGTACCAAAGACGCCAAAGCAGCAGTATCAAAAAAACAGCAACTAGTGGATTGAGGATGATAACAAAAGTAAACTGGAAGAATTTAAGATAATTGAGCAAACGAACAGAAGGGAAATGGAACACTCACCAGGGTCACGAAGCTCATCTGGATCAGCCAAAGAGTGTCCTCTGAACCGATAGGTCTCACATTCAACCAAAGTGGGACCTTCCCCTCTCCTTGCTCTGCCAATGGCCTCTTTTGCTACCTCCCTCACCTTCAACACATCCATTCCATCAACATGAACACCAGGCATCCCAAAGGCAGGACCTTTCTTCCAAATTTCTGGATCAGAAGTAGATCTCAAGTGGGACATCCCAATTGCCCACAGATTATTCTCAACAACAAAGATAATGGGCAATTTCCACAATGCGGCCATGTTCAAACACTCAGAGAATTGTCCATTGTTGCAAGTTCCATCACCAAAGAAGGCCAGAGTAACATGATCACAACCAGCCTCCTTCAAGACCTCCCTTCTGTACTTGCTAGTGAACGCAGCACCTGTAGCCACTGGGATTCCCTCACCAATAAAAGCAAAACCACCAATAAGATTGTGCTCTTTGGAGAACATGTGCATCGATCCACCCTGGCCTCTACAACAGCCCGTGGTCTTCCCAAATAGCTCACTCATCACTTGACAAGCTGGAACACCTTTGCTCAATGCATGGACATGATCACGGTAAGTGCTAACTACGGAGTCTTCCTTCTTCAAGAGCTTGATGAAACCAGTTGAGACAGCTTCTTGGCCATTGTACAAATGCACAAAACCAAACATTTTGCCCCTGTAATACATTTGGGCGCACATGTCCTCAAAAGCTCTTCCCAACACCATGTCCTCGTACAGTACCAATCCTTCCTCCTTAGTAATCAACTAAATGCAACAGCAAACTCAGATAATTGAGTAAAAAGTCACAGAAGCCCGAATGTTTTCAAACTACATGCTATAAGATAAACTCTGAGAAAATTAAGTATCAAATTGCCACAATAGCAACTCCGGGTCAAAAACTGCATGATACAAATAAAAACTGAACTTGCAATGCCAAAATTATCAAAATTGGGATGCAACAACAGACTCAGCTATTTAGTAGAATCATAAACACGCCTAAGCATGCAAACAACTACATTGACATACCACAGATTCAAAGATAGACATTAAAGTAAACAAGGACGAATCTTTAAACGAGAAATATAAAGAAACAAGCACTAAATCACCAAAAAAAGACACTAATAAGATAAAAGTTACTACAAATTGAGCATGATCCAAATGAAAAACAAGCTTGCAAAGCAAAAATCAACAAAGACAAGGGCGAAAAATCAAGAAAATCCAGGTACCAGATTGGAGCTAGGAGATTTGGACTTGGATTTCTTTTCCTTAACAACATCAGAAACGGCGACAACCGCATTGTTGGATCGGCGAGAAGGATAGAAATTCTTCTTGAAAGAAAGCTTATGAGAGGATGATCCAAGAAAAGAAGAGCGAGATTGACCCAAAAGGGGCTTTTCAGCAGATCTAGTAGAGTTAAGGGGCAAAGGTTGCAAGAGTTTTGTTGCAGAGAAAGACATCGCCATGATGAATTACAGGAAATCAAGAAATCGGTTGCTGTGAAACGTGAGTAACAAGATGAATGATTATAGAATTTTGAAGGACATAAAAAGGAAAGAAAGAGGCGGAGGAAACGAGAAACCAAAAGTGTGGAAATAACCGTCAGGAGCGTTGGCTGCTCTCTGCTGGGCTTGGCTTGTCATCCAACTTTGCCTTCTATTTTGTGGGCATAGTTGGTTTTGGAGAAAAAAAATTTAATAGTATATTATAATTTTATCATAGGCTATATAAATAAGCTTTATATTTGGCATTCTGGCTTTGATCAATGAGTATTTGTTCTCATCACTTATCAGATCAAGTAGGGAGATTCAAAACAAATAGCACCAAATTGATAAATTTGTAAGCAATTCAATTAATAATTTGGTTTAATATTAATAAAAAATTCTAGTGCCATCGTGGCGGGATAGATGGGACAGAATTAAAAAATATGAATTCTTCTTTTTCTCCCTTCTTTCAGCTATGCTAAAATAGACCGGAATAACTCTAGAATCCATCGAAAGGCTCCTCTAGACTTGGGAAGGACGGAGAGAAGAGATTTTAGTGCAAAGAGAGCTACAATTCGTGGATTTCAAGTTTGTCTCCATCAATTCACCATCCAAAGTCGAGTGAAAAAATTATCTTTCACCATCCTCTAGGCATTGTCATGCCCCAGGATGGTATCCTTGGCGTGGTTGGCACTAAAGAACCATTGTTGATTCCCCAAGAAAATCATCTGACCTCATCGTCGCATCACACTCAACAGCAGAAGAATACTTAAGAAAAACTATCAATTTATTAAATAAATCTCTTCAATAATAGTTTTCAGTGAACAAGAATTGAGAAATAAATATCAATCAACTATCTCTATTAAATGTCTATGGAGCCTCTATCCAACCTAGAAGGAGCCAAGACAAGTCCCCGACTACCTCAAAATAAAATACTTAACAAGCAAAGTAAATAAAATGACTCCTCCTAAATCAATAAGGGCTCACCACAATCTACAGGGATGAAACAGGACTTCAACGATATGCTTGATAAAGGCCTCTATCACATATATCTACATCATTAAACAATGCAGGCTCAAATGGATATATGAGTATATAAAATAGTAGAATGAAACAAATAAATAGAGTAAATCATCAGCTCAAATAACTCAAATCAAGAAGTAGAAAACTCAATCAGAATGTCAAGAGTCTAAAGTAAGAATACAATTTAGACAATGACCACTCATATTCCATCTAATCCAATCCTTTCAGAGTACTACCAAGACATATATGGGAGTTTCTCTAACTGACAATCATCACCTATGAGCTGGTGATACTAAAACAAAGCGATGTCATTGGCGTATCAATCTAATACTTTGCCAGGGTAAAGGATATCCCATCAGTGGATCCACAACCAGTAATGTCAAGTCCTTTTTTGGGACAGTAGGGAAACATCCAATTTAATAGTTCAATCCTCTCCTACGGTGGCTACATAGTTATTGAGTTTGAGTTATTACATACTCTCACTCGATTCGGTGCTCAATACTCCTCCCAAGGCTCAACATGCTCATCAGACAAGAATCGCCATCTAACTCAATCAATAAGTCTCATAAAAAAATTTTAAACTCAATTTATCACATCAACTATCAACTTATTGATTAAGAACACTCCTTTTTGGATTAGTTTATGACTCATTTAGATTCTAAGGACCCTCAAGTTCCATCAACATCATCATCACCACTCTCATATCACAATCACAATCACAGTCAATATTCATCAAGTCAAAACTCTAGACTCATTCCCTAAGTTCATTCATGCAAGTGTTAATAAATAAAAATCTAGGGTTTAGATATTAAAATAGGAAGTCAAACCATTTGTTCAATAAACAAGTTTATAGAAATCTTCAATTATGCAATATAAGTAAAATAGATTAAATATCATAATAGTGTAGAAATAACACAATCGATGGGAACATCAACTTATCACAATTCATCCTATCACAATTATGAGACATATGAGAATCCCATGATTTAGGTTAGCCTTACATACCTGAGATGAAGGGAGACACTCAACTTTGCAAGAACTTGGCCTTAATCCTCTTAAACCCTAACTTTTTCTCCTCTTCTTCTCTCAAGTTTTTACTTAGTTTTAGCGTAGAATGGGTTTAGGAACCTTTTTTAGACTAAAGAAGGCTTATATTAGTCATAGGTTAAGTTTAGGAGAGGTTGAAAAAAGTTTAGAATGTCCTTTGAAAAAGTGAAATTTTTAAACTATTGGGAACCTAGTCCGCATCGTGGACTTGGCGTCTCATAGTATATTTTTCTTTGAAAATTTTTTGATGGACTTTTAATCCCGTAGAAAATATTAAAATCATTGTTAAGTGAAAATTCGTGTTAGACCCCATAATTAATTCAATCGAAGTAAATTGTTCAATTGAAAAAGTTATGACGAACATGGCGTAATTTAAATTAAGTAAGTTC
>JAOTQJ010000099.1:13026994-13073839 GCA_025642045.1 Solanum sejunctum | reverse complement strand
CTCGTAGTGCTTAGGCCCAGTGAGGTTTTGTTGTACACTTCTCCATTATAGTGATATTTTGCTCCTTGTTGTCCGTGAACGTAGCCTATTTTTGGGTGAACCACGTTAAATCTGTGTCTCCATTTTCTTATCTTGCCCAATTTATTTTATACTTTTCAATATCAAATCCCGATCCTTATCGCGCTTCTGCTATCGCCTGATATTCCCTAACATATATACAGGTGATCTTCTGAAAAATCTATGATTCCATCAATTTCGGATGGAACCAAAGATTCACCATTTTTTAGTTTTGGAGTATGATAGAATAAGGAAAAATGACTTTTTAAACTGTCTGCACTTCTTTTAATTGTAAAGTAGCAGTTAGTCAATGCAACTTTCGACTCTCATCATGGATCATCTGGAAATAGTCGCGCTATATTTTTAAATATAAGGGTTAGACTACATACATCCAACCCTCCTTTACTCCGCAATAGGCGAAAACCTTTGAGACATCGGGATAATATTCATTCCATCCTTCGTTATCTTTGAAAAATCTATACAGTAATTTTTTTTATTCAATTTATAAGTCGTCATAAAAATTTTAATTTGTACAAACGGGTTAGTCTGATTAGGTTCGTTGTTAAGACATCTCCCCTATAGAGTCAAAACGGTCGATTCTCGTCTTCCCCGGTCTCTCCACTCTCCCCTATCGCCTGCTTGGTGGATTCTCACAATCCAAATTGAAACTTCGGCCTTGATCCTATTCATTACCCGTGAAGATCTGGAGGCTCCAGTCATGTTGCGTCCTCACTTGGCTCGCTCCTTCTCTTTACTGTTCCTCTTCATTTTGGTAAACGTATTCTTTTAATCTTGAATCCTCAAACAATCATTTTTTCTTTTCAGGTTCTAAGGCCAGATTAATTTTGTTTTTACTTTAATGGGTTTACATTGAATCTCATTCTATCATTTGAATTCAAATGTTTGGATGATAAATTGATTGTGGGTTTTTGTTCTATTGTTGTTTATATGATCATTCCACTGTTTACGTGAGACACCAATGAACGGAATGGCTGTGTACTTATTTTACATGATCATATTTTGAGCAAAATCAGTGAATGAATGAACTCCCAACAGTTCTAGAAGATCCTCCACTTGTTGCGAAATAGGTTATGATGGGGAAACTATTTTTGAGAGGGTGAATACATACATACATATAAGTATATTCTAATGGTGGTTCGGGCCAACTTGTGTGCACCTCAACTATTTCAGGAGTGTTTTTTTTTTTAAATTGGTAACATTATTTCAGGAGCATTCATTGTGTGTTAATTTCAGACACTAGTATTGCATTTCTGTGGACCTTGGTTTGTCTAAATTGTAAATGTCTATATTGTATAATGGTTTTTCTTCTTTGTTTCTTTTGTTTCTTTGTTTTTCTTGCCATGTAGCCCCGTCACACTGTCATAGTATATTTACGTAACTCCTTACTTATTGTACGGATGGTTGTGGGAGGAGAATATTGACAAGCTTAAAAAATTGGAACTTTCTTGGGGAATATTAGAATACAGAGCTTGTGATTAATTATTTCCTTTATTTTTCTTTTTTCTGTATCATTACTCTGGGAAGTATTTTCCAGACTTTTGTGCTAGTTCATGTCAACTTTGCACCAATGATTTTCCTCAAAGCCTTTTACTCCCACTTGCAATGGAAAGAGAAACTATAGAAAGGTATTGATTGTTGCAATAATATTTGGCAGTTGCTGAGTCATAGTTCACTTTGTTCTACGGGTGGAAATCGTAAAGCAGGGAAGCCATCGGTATTCTCATTGTTTAACCTTAAAGATAAGAGCAAATTCTGGAGTGAGTCTGTTATCCATGGCGGTGGTAAGTTCTTGAAAAGCACATTTTTTTTTTTGCATATGTGGTTGTAAAGATGACTTTACTTGCTCAACTTCCATTAAGATTATGATGTTTGGATGCAGATTTTGATGATCTGGAAGCATCTAAACCGGAAAAATTGAGTGTTCTCAATTACACCCAGGCAGGTACTTGTGTTTCTCCAAAATTTTCACTTTCTTTTATTCTTGACAAGGATTAATTTTCACTTTCTTTTGTATTTGCCTTTGATGTGTATTATACTCCCTTCTCAATTTTCTCTATCAGATCTTCAGAAGATTAAACTTTTTTAACTTTAGTAGCCGAAACAATGAAACAATCTTTTACATGCATTTACTTTCCTTTACTAGAAGATGCAACTAGTTTGTACATCACATTGTAAAACTTGTATAATGGATAGAATTAGGGACTTCCATCTTGAGGATTTGCCCAAGAACTATCATTTTCTTTGTAATGACGGTTGTGTTTGGACCAACTTGTGTGCACCCCTACTACTCCATTGGATACCCATGGACTATCCTTTTTAAGAAAGTCAAATAAAAATTTGTATTCTAGTTGATGGTATATGTTTCTTTATATCTTAGTAGGATCTTTGTGCTTTTCATTCATCTCATGTACTCCTCTGTTGACTTGTTCATGATTATACAACTTTGAATGAAAATGCGGTAGGAGGTTTTAAAAGAACTGTGTCTTTATTATACCTTGAAGCTCAAATGTTAGGTGAAAGGGGAGGGCTCAGGACGTTGAAATCTGAAGAATGTCAAGCACTACAACACCTTCATCCCAAACAAGTTTGAGTTGGCTACATGATTTATCACGGGTCATGTCGCTCCATTTAAGCTCATTAAATCAATATTATACTTTAAAAAAAAAAAAAAATTGAAGTGCTAGATGTTCTCATATTCTTTCTATCTTATAAATATCCAACATGACTAAAAGACTTATAAAAACATAGGATCTAAAGTAAATGTACTAATATGACTAGAAAACATATTTTCAATTATTTGGTATCGCCTATATATATCCATTACTTCCATTGTACCCTATTTTTTGTTGGGTCTACATGGATTCCAAGAGATTGTAGGTCTTTCAAGATAACTTCTCTCCATGCAATTTTATGTCCATCTTGTTTCTGATAGCACCTTTACTTTCCATGATTTCAAACTAATAGATGGATGCATTTGGTGTGACATGATTAAAACATTTCAAAGGACCTCCTTTTATTTTATCATTGTGTTCTCTACTTGGACCTTCTGCTGAATATATCATTTTAATCTTATATGATCTTGCATGACCACCACAAAACTATCTTAGCATCTGCACTGATCATGTTGATATGTTAGACTTTAGCGGCCTAACATTAACACCTATGTGAGATTGCAATTTTTTTTTGATACCGCGGGACTCGGGCCAGCTTGTGCTCATTTTGACTAATTTCACGGTATATTGTCACCTCCCACCAACAATAGGTACTAGGTAACTTTATCTGCCTAGACTAGAACAGATGGGAAGAAATCACTAGCCTCTGCAGGGAATTAAACTTGAGATCTCATGACACTCAACCTACTTTATTGTAACATTTCTAGTCTTATACTTCCTTTGTCCAAATTTATCTGAAACTTTCCTCTTTTGTTTATCCCAAAAAGAATGTCATATTTCTATAATCTAAAGCAACTTACTTTAAAATCATTTTTATACTTGATGGCTTATAGTCAAATAAATGGCTAAGGTTTATTTAGATTACAAATTTTATAAGTTTTCCTTTCTTAAACTTTTTCCCAAGTCAATTGATGTCACATAAATTGGGACGTAGGAAATAATTGTTGCAAAACTTACCTTTTACTTTGGTCAGTATTCTTCTATCACATAATACCATGGTAGCACCAAATTTGAAAGTGTAGTGGAGTATTTTTCCTATCAAGAATAGAATTACAGATAAATACTTATTATCTTTTAGAGAAATTCTTATCTCATTTATCCATCTTTGGAAATTGGAAAATACATTTAGTGGTAAGTTGAGAAATAACAAAGTGTTCTCTGTCAGGAATATCTATGAGAAGCTTTTGGTTAGGGCAAGTATTAGCTTCTCTTATGATTTGGTCTGGATACCTAAACTTGTCGTGGAAGGTCTGCTTCTTCACATGGTTGGTGACTGGGGGGTTGATATTGACGAATCTTAGGAAAAGAAAGGTTGTTTGCATAAGATGTGTTTCCTATGTAAGGAGACAGGCGAGGACATGGATCATATTCTGTTACATTACAAACTAGCGACGTGGTTTATGGTCGGATATGTTTAGTTGGTTTGGTGTCTCTTGGGTATGCCAAAATTTGTGATGGAGTTGATGTTCAGCTGAAAGAGTGGAGCTAGGAGAAGAGGGCAAAAAGCTTGGAATGTTACTCCTTTTGTTTTTTGTGGATCATTTGGAAGGAGAGGAATCGAAGAGCTTTTGAAGGAGTGGAAATGAGCTTTGCTCAGTTGAGAAGTGGTCCTCGATCCGTTTTTTTCTTTTGGTGCAACCATGAAGTTCCTGTTTATATATAGAGGTTTGGGTGTCTTTTGGGGAAGACTGATATTTTGTATGTCTCTCCTGTGTTTTTTTTTTGTGGGGGGGGGGGGGGGCATACCCCTTGCTTGATAAAATAAATAAAAATAATACAGGAAATATCGTATAAGCTATGCATATATTAATCATACTAGAATTGGAAAATTGTTACGACATTGGATAAACAATGCATATACCATGATTATTCTGTCCAATACATCTAATGAAATGTGGCCAAAGACAATTAGTGCGGTGGCTCAAGTCTTTTATAAGCCCATTTGAGTTCTTTTGCGCTACCTATTTGAGATAACTGTGTAAGTCAAATAAAACTCGAATGAGCCATCATCTTAGTGTATATTCCTAAAAGCCTTAAAGAACTATATGTTTGAGGTGCTCTTGAATATATCATTAATACATTCTAAGATGGAATAGAGGGGAGTATATCTTTTAATAAGTGAGTAGAATAAAATATTGTTCTCTTTACTGCAGGTAATATAGCAAATTATTTGAAGCTTCTGGAAGTTGATTCCATGTACCTTCCAGTACCTGTGAATTTCATTTTTGTTGGATTTGAAGGGAAGGGTAATCAAGGTATGTCTTGTTCCTTTCTTTACCTTCTTAAAGAAGGTTTCTAATAGAAGATAGCAGTTCTCTTTGTTACATGTTAAATATTGACTATATTATTCTTTACTACTATGATATGGTTTCTGCACAGAATTTAAGCTACAGCCAGAGGAACTAGAGCGTTGGTTTACAAATATTGATCACATCCTTGAACATACAAGGATTCCTCAAGTAGGAGAAGTTTTGACACCATTTTACAAAACTAGCATTGACAGAGAACAGCGTCACCATCTGCCTCTTATTAGCCGCATAAACTACAAGTATTTTTTCTTTCCCTCAATTGAAACAACCATACAATCCACGTGAGTATAAAATAGTCAATGCATTATAGATTGATCTATAAGATATTCAAATCTTTGTGCAGTTTCTCCGTTCATGCCATTCAAATGGGTGAAAAGGTCACATCCATCTTTGAGCGTGCCATTGATGTCTTTGGCCGCCAGGACGATATGTCTGATAACAGGTACTTGAAGTTCTTTCTAGTATTAGAGAATTCATGTTTTCCTCTATGTAACTTTCTGCGACTCAATTATTATTTCTTAGCTGTGTTTCTTTGGTTCCTCTATATAAATGTGTGTTTTCAGGGATGATGGAACTGTTCTATGGCAAGTTGATGCGGATATGATGGATGTTTTTTATACCAGCCTCGTGGAGTATTTACAACTGGAAGATGCCTATAACATCTTCATTTTAAATCCCAAGCGCAATGGAAAAAGAGTCAAATATGGATACAGGTTTTTTTTTTTTGAAAATTGAACTTTTTATACTACTTTTACCTGTTTGTTGCACCAATGCAAGGAGAATCAGATTTAAAGTAGCAAATTGCTCTCATTTTGCTCACTACAGCAGAGAGACAACAGAGGATCAGGGAAGTCTGAAGAGATATGTGCAATCTAAACCTGTAGTCTTTTCCCAAATATGGATGCAAAGTAGTTAATAAAGTTTCAATTATAAATTACACAAAGATGATCAGAAGTCCATATTTAACTATTCGAAGCAGCCTTTCTATCTTCCCCGAACCCGACTTGTGGGATTACACCGATCTTGTATTTAACTATCAGAATGATGTGTTGGAACTAAATAAAGGAGGACAAGTCTATTAACATTATGAAGTTGTAGCAACAAGGGTAAAGTGGTCAAGCATTGATTACTACAGTAACACCATGCACACATGCATGGATGTGCAATAGACATATTTGCTAGTCTTTCTATCTACACATTTAGATGATTTGTGCATGTAGGATCAAGTTTGACAATTGAGTTAATATTGGATAATGGTCAACATTGTGCTCTTGTATAAGTTTCTCTTTCTTGACCTAGAGCTTACGTATTTGAGGTGTGGAACAGTCTGTTCTTCCATGACAAGTATTGTCATGCTGAAGGCTGAAGCCTTGTGTTACCTATTTATTAGGGTTAACTACTCTTTGTTTGCTATGTAAAGTGCATGGTTGACCCCTTTTTTTTTTGAGAATTAAAAAAAAAGGTCAGCCATGCACCTCTAATATGTAAATATTCCTATACTAAGTGACTATGCTCACATATTCATAAAACATCTACTTGATTTAATTGATTACATTGGAGTTAAGTATGCACAAATTTCATTTTGTTCAAGTTTTTTGTAGTGTAAAATGTTGCACTTTTATATGATTTCATGTGAAATATTCTATTTTAGGAAGATAGTATTTTGACATAAACCCTCAAGGGTTGGCCTGGTGATAATAGACTTGAGCCTTGGGGTTTGCTCCCTTACAAGGTCTCAAGATCGAAACCCACTGGGTGCAAACAATTTCTGAGGGCCATCGGATTGGGTAACTCCTTGTCGAGGGCCTGTGTACCCCTGGGATTAGTCGGGCTCTAAGAGACTTGGACATCCGGTGCAAATAAAAAAATGTATTTTGACATAGTTTAAACTAAAAATTCTCACTCAACCGAAAAAGAGCAAGTCGAAATGGATTTTTTTTTTTGTAGAACTTACACAAATAGTTATCCTCAATACTTGTCCTGCTTAAATTTGTGACTTGACACTGAGTTTAAGAAAGTAAAGAAGAATTTGAATCTTGTGGTTTTAAATTAAATATATGTTAGAATGTACCAAAATTTCCTTTAGTCTCATGGTCTAAAACATGCCACGTGGACAGTTGAAATTACAGAATTGTCAAAAAAGGGAAGAAACATTTTTTTCTGAAACGGACAAAAAAGAAAGTAGAAAAACAAATTGAAATGGAGGGAATAATGGATATGATCCCATAAAAGGTAAATGAACACTGAAAGAAAAAGTTAATTTATGTTAGTAGCTCATGCACATACAGATAATTTCTCCCTTTGCTCCAAAAAAATATGACTTGCTTCTATCATAGAAACTAAGATTAAGATGTTTAAATAGATTGTATTGGGTTAGATAAGTGTTTTAAGAGAAACTTTCAAAGAAAAAGATAATTGTTTTATGAAATGTGAAAAAGTGGAGTATTTAATGAGTAGATGAGACTTTTTTTTTGATGAAATAATATGTTTCATTAAAGAGCATCATGGAGATGCAAAATTACAAATAACACAATGACAAAAAAGTGTATTTAGATCAGTTCAGCCCCCATACAAAGTGTTTATCTAAACCTAGGGTGCTAACAAAGTCTAGAAAATGTCCATTACTAAGAACTGGGGCCAACTTTGACCAACAAAAAGGCTCAAGCATGCATTTAGCTTTAAGAGAGTGATTTAGAGTTGATTCAAGGAGCTTTAGCTTTGGTGACCTCATCAACTTACCATAAACTTCCAACATAAATGTGCCTGTCTCATGTTCATTGGCATAATCCTACTCAGGCCAAAAAAGGTGCAAAACATGTCCCAAGCATCAGTAGCTATTAGACGATGCAAAATCAAGTGATTAACAGATTCCAGATCCTTGTTACATAGGTAACATTTGTTAACCAACTGAATTCCTTTCCTGTTAAGGTTGTCTGGTGTATGACAAGCTTCATATAAGGCAACCCAGTAGATGAGACTTTTGAAGGTGAAGTGGTGTTTTTTAAAGACTTTGGAGGAGTTTCAGGGGCCATCAGAAGCAGAGGACAAATTGTGTTCGAATCCAAACAAAGACGGGACTTTCACAGTCAAGCCTGCCTATTTAGCAATCAGCAACCATGATTATCAGATTATTGATTGGCCATGGAGGTTTATTTGGAAGACTAATGCTCCTGCAAAGTTTCTGTGTTTCACCTTGTTGGTAGGTAGAACGACTGTGTCGATACAAGATAGGTTGAGAAGAAGTGGATTCCAGTTATGTTCCAGATGTTTGTTCTGTGTCGAACACAGCAACTAATAGCCATTTGTTTCTTGATTGTTCTTTTACTTATCAATGGTGGGAGCTATTTCTTAATTTGGCGAGAACCAAATGGCGGATACCTGCAAACACTGTGGATCTTCTTAAGAGCTGGAACAATTTGAGAGGCGTAGTTTGACAGAAGCAATGGTGGAGAATGGCGCTTGCTTGCATATGGTGGACAGTTTGGATAGAGAGGGCTCCAGAGTTTTTGAAGATAGGGGCAGTCATATGCAGGATATTTAGTTTGTGTACTTCTGGTGTAAAGAATGCTTTTTAGAGGAGGAGGTTTCTTTAATAGAATTGATAAACTGTTATTGTTTCTGGGCTTTTGAGTTTTGTCTAGTGGCTCTGCCGTAATACTTTCATTACCAATATTTCCAATTATAAAAAAGTTACTTTTGATTAAAAACCTCCTTTAAAGAAACAAATAACTTCCAAGCTTAAACATTATGCTTGAACTTATGGAGGGAGAAATGTTTCCATTAAGAAAGAGGTCACTTTCTTTTGAATGGCAAAAGAAAGGTAGGTCGAGCTATCTTGGAACTGATGGAGTCTTTTTGAAGGTTTAGTCAGATTTGAAACTAAGTATTAGAACAAGTAAAATGTATAAAGTCTGGCTTTATGCAAAACTCTGATCTAATACATTGCAGGCCCATGTCAGTTCTCTATTGTACGTGCATACAAGGGTTTTGGAAATCTGAAACTGGTCTATGTGTCTTAAGCAATTTTATTTTAATCAATCTTACATTACTTACAAACTCGGTTCTCTACAGTCTCGGCTACGTGCTTACTTAGAAATATGTAAAAAGTTTTGTAAACCTGGAGATGGACTAAAATGTGTGAAGTTCAACATATGTGGTTCTTAGTCCTTGCGCTACTTCCCTGGTAACTGGAAATTTACTTGGTCAGTCATCTTCTTAGCAGCATATATGATTTGCTACGTGCTTTTGCATCAATTGGCTTTCAATTTTCTGCTTAGGTCCTTTTTATGGGTTTTACATGCAAATGAGTACGATGAAGAGTAGAAGGGTGAGAAAAGGTTGTCATGAAGCTGATTTAGAAAATAAAATTATAAGAAAACACAGCACTCCAATGTGTAGAATGTATTCTTGCAGAGATATTCTGTGCATTTGCTGCATCCGGATTATATCTGATCACATAACATCTTTCCTTATTCTCATGTCTATTTATTTCTATTTTCTGATTCGTGTGTCTCTGCTGTTCCTTAAATCATGTAGGCAAGGGTTATCTGAAAGCGAAATTAACTTTCTTAAGGAGGTAAAATGCAATTTCAATACCCCTTTATATTAGTTGGGCATGGATCATCAGCTTCATGTTTTTTGATCTTATACTTCATGCAGTGATACTTGATTTGTCAAGATTTATTTCTGGGTAATGTTTTCACTGGTTTGTTGCTTCTTACAGAATAAGGAGGTACAATCAAAAATTCTTCACTCAGGAAGAGCATCAGAAAGTATTCTTGGTAGGCAAACATGTGTTCAGATTTTTTTAACTGTAGGATGATTGGTATTTGTATGTCCTCTGAGAAGCATTAACTAAGACTGATGCTTATTTGTATTAATAAAACTGTGACAGCTCTTGAAAAGATGACAAGACCATTGTATGCCAAACATCCGATGGCAAAGTTTTCCTGGACTGTCACAGAAGATACAGATACAGTAAGTTATCTCTCTTCTTGGCTCCCTTAATATCATTGGGGACCTTAAATTTCAAGCATTTCATTTGAGATGGTATTTATAGAGAGACCCAAGGTGGATTAGTGGTTGTGTATATGCCTATATTACTTGTCACTGACAAATATGATGCTTTTCTGTATCTAGTCAAGGAGAAAGTTAAATTTTAGAAATAGATGAGCAAGGAATCTAAATACGAAATGCCTTGCTGATGCAATTTATTGGAGGGGCTTGCATTGAATATTTTATTCTAGAGTACATGCCAATGATCTAGAGTTGTAAATGAAGCTGATGCTGCTTTTATTGGATGTAAAGATGTTGTTAAGGTAGATAAGTGATACCAACTTTCTGATCAGGAAAATGTTTTATTCGTTGTAGCATCGAATTATGTCAGTGCCTGGGAATAACCTGCAGGTGTCATATCTTCTTCTCCTTTATATATATTATGTCTGGTGCAATCAATATCATCATGCAACGTGGGCTGCTTGTTTTTGTTGTCGAGCAACATAAGTTTTCTTAGTTTTTAAATATTCAATGGGCTAGCAACAAACTTGCAGCTATGCTTCAAAAGCTCCCCTTTTTTCCTTCTGTATTTCATGAATTAGTGAAGCTGAATGTGTCTTTTTTCTTTTCCCTTTTTGGATTAAGGTTGAAGTGAGTATGTCGAAACTTGAAAGAGCCTCACTGTGACAAATGCTCATTCTTGGTATTATAAGCTCTAGTACTTTAGGTTTGTCAAAAGATTTCAATCCATACACTTGTTTCTCTTAGTTTTCCTTGTCATTCATGTTTAAATTTTGTACCATTCTTTTAACTTTATTGATCTTTCAATGTGCTTCTTTCTGGTGATCAAAAGCATTTCTTAATCTGTAAAATGGGCCACATAATTGCCCTAGAGATGCATAGTAAAATTGTGGTTCTCATATTCCCATTGTTCTGATGTGTGTTTGTCCTGACTGTTTACTTTCTTTGGCAAAACCAGGCAGAATGGTATACTAGATGCATAGATGTATTAAACAATGTTGAGAAGGTATCTCAAGGAAAGGACATGGCTGAAGTTGTTCAGAACAAGGTTATGCAGGTATTACTTTACACCACTTTATTCTCTTCCACTTCCCCTGGATATATCCCACTGATTGATCATTTTAGAAGAGAAGTATGTTAAATGCTTCACCAACTATTTCTTTGAAAATCACATCTTGGACTATCTGAATCCTCTATTTGACTCTAGTTATTATGATACTCTGTTATTTGCAAGTTTCTCAATGGGAGAAATGAAGAACTGAAGGTTCGTTTTGAGAGAGAGTTAAAAGCTGGGCAATTTAGTGGTTTTCATGCTGAATGTATCACTGATACTTGGATTGGAAATCACAGGTTAGAATTTTACTTCCCCGCACTCACAATCTTTCATATTTATGATTTTTGTTTCATTTCGTATCAGGTGGGCTTTTATTGATTTGACTGCGGGCCCTTTTTCATGGGGACCTGCTGTGGGTGGAGAAGGTGTGCGCACAGAACTAAGTTTACCAAACGTGGAGAAAACCATCGGCGCAGTTGCAGGTATTAAAGTGGTAGACACATGTTTTTGTTCATTGCTGAGACTTGTAGATAGATCTATTGTATTTATGAAGTTGACTGGGGATGTCTTAGACGAGATTGTTTTTTCTCCCTGTTGTGTACATTGTACATAATGGTCTTGGTTGATGTACATGTGTTTGTTGTTCTCCTCTTTGATGCCTTCTCTTAGTTTATCAAGGCAATAAGACGACCCAAATAAAGTGGCAAGGATATGTAAATTCATATAAGTGGCCTAAGTAATTTGGGATTAAAGTGTGGTAGCAGTAATTTTTATTGTACTTGATTTTTCAATGAGTAGACAGAGTCCTAACTCCTAATAATCAGAAAAGTCAATAAGATTGATGAGAATATAGGTAGATGGATGTGGCAGTCACATAACCACTTCAAGATGGTTCATAGGTAAAAGCTGCCTGGGGCTTCTTGTTGAAGAGAATGCATTGATTACCATATGCTGCTTGAGAAGTGGCATCCGACGTGTGAATGTGACTATCTTTTTATGAAGAGAAAATGGAGGCTGAACCAAAGGAAAATTATCTTTTTCCTTGTTTGTGTTGGCTGGGAAACATGAAAGGAAATAATATGTTGACTCTTTCTCAGTGAAATAGATTATTAAGTTCAAGAGCTGACCTGTTCTCTTGTTTTTTGTTTCTTATCCTATACTGAAACATAGCAAGTTAAAGTAGATTTGAAAAACTTTACCTCGGTGTAGAGCTACTACATAGGCTATGGTGGAGAAGGAGCTCAGGGTGAGGTACCATTGAACGTAAGCTTTGACTAGGTAGGATGTGGATACATCCCATGTAGAGGAGACATGTATACTACGATGTTCTCATGATGCTTGTGCACTTAATGATGCCATGCTTGGCATCACATTTATAGGAACCTTGCTTGTTTTAGATGTTCATTTGTTCATTCTATTATTGTTTGGGAGTCTATTATGGTTGATAAGGTCCATTACAGTTGTGTGATTACTATTCATGGTGTAGACACCTTCATTGACCTTACATTGCAAGATATTGTGTACTTGGAGATCATAATCTGCATGGATTGTGGTTGGCTTCGTGTCACACAACACTTGATTGCCATCCCAAGACTTTGGCAATTGGTGTTCCTTTAGATCTAGTATTACTTGGAAAGGTGTGAATGTCAATCTTAACTTACACTCGTATCCTGCATAAAGGTTAGAGGATAATTGTACGGGTTGTTTGTAATGGCCCAACTGCTAGTGATATTGTTCTCTTTGGGCCTAGGTCTGTACAACTTAAAGCACATCACTAGTAGGTAAGACTTGTTTACTTTTATACCCAACATCTTTCCTATGTTTTGCCGATGTGAGACTTCTATCTTAAGATGAGTTGTTACATACTATGGACTCAGCGCTGAGGTTTTCCCCACCGCATGAGATTTCCTTAGATTTAGCACTGAGGTTTGTCTTGCCTTTCCGGGGTTTGCCTAAACTCAGTTGAACTCTAGCTCACATCGATAAGGTTGACACAAGAATGACTCTGATACCATCCGCAACGGCCTAGCCCACGAGTAATGTTGTCCACTTTGGGCCTAGGCATGCACATCTTAAAAACGTGTCACTAGTAGGTAAGACCTGCTTACTTATATGCTCAACATCTCACTTGTGTTTTGCCAATGCAAGACTTCTATCTTAATATGGGTTGTTACATACACATTATTTCATGCCCCTAGAGGGTACTCTAAGCGTGACCGACACTCAGAAACCATTGCTGGTTCCTAAGCAAATTACTTGGCTCAATTCACTCAAGGTTTTCCTTTAATAAAATAACTCAACGTTCCAATCAATAAATAATAATCGTTTTCTCGAAGTTTACTCTTACTCTGACTCTATCTCAGTTTATGAAACCTCTATCAACTCATAAGAAAGTGCCAAGACAGGTCCAAGGCTATCTCAAGACAATAGGAAGAAATAAATTGAAATAAAAGGATTCATCCGAAAGCAATGAGGTCTCACCACTGTCTGAAGCTGAATAGATTTTCAGCAAAGCGTCCGTTGAGGATTTTTAATACCTGTATTTGCATCATAAAATGATGCAACGTCGAGTGACATCAGTACATGAAATGTACGGTATGCAAGAGGGTAGAACAAAACTCAAGAAAAGCTCACTAACAATAGTAAGGCTCGACTTAACTCAATATGATTGCAAGTTAAAAAATATAAAACAATGCTTTTCAAATCAGCTCAATCATATGCAATCTCAATCAAATCAAAATCAATTATCATCATTAGAGAGTTTCTTTAACTGACAACCATCATAATATGAGCAAGCGATGATACAACGCTTTGCATTGCCGTTGTCATAAATACCTTGTTAGAGTAAAGGACGATTCATCTCATTGGATCCACAATTAAAGTCCTTTTTTCGGACAAGAGAGGCTTGGCCTTTATTCTACACTAACTGCATAGTTTATGGGACTTGAGTTAAATTATACTATTTTCCATATAAGTGCTAATACTTCTCCCAAAAACATATGCTCATATCTATTAACATTTCAAATTATCCCATGAAGACTCAATAGATCTTTTCCTCAATTAAATTTCATCTAAATTCATCAATACTTTCAATTACAAATCATATACTCTTTCGTTTAAAATATGCTTTCGAAATTATGCACATCTAATCAAAACTCTTTCTAAATTACAATTCTTTCGAAATTATGCGCTTTCATTTAAAATGTACTTTCAAAATTTTGCACATCTCATCAAAACTTTTTCTAAAATTACAATTCTTTAGACTCTGTAAAGTACATATGTAATATTAGTTCAAATCACTCTTTTTGTCAATGCATGAAAAACCATCATCTTTACTCAAAAACGTGCATAACCTTGATTTAAACAACACTTCATTTGATGCATGAAAACCATGAATCTCAACATCAAATAATGCATGTGAAAGCCATGATTATCAACTCAATTAAAGTTTGGAAAAAGAGCCATAAATAACAATTCCAACTATATGGGAGATAAAAATAATAATAACCTTAATGCATAGTTATATAGAACTCAATAAAATAAGGATTAACTTGATTGATATTCAAACTAGATTTTACTTAATTTAATACTCATTCAAAATGGAAACATTAGATGTGAGATATGTGGATGAACTTGATCTAATGCTATGATAGCATTACATACCTGGGAAATTGATATCTCAATCGAAACTCGAAGAACTTTGGTGAAACGCTTGAATCCTAGCTTTTCTCCTCTCCAATTTTGCTCTCAAAGAAATCTAAGTGTTAATGAGAGAAAAGACCTATTGGGTATTTATAAGGGTCTTATTTTAGTCCTGAAATGTCAAGGTTTAGACTTGAAAAGGGTGGGAAAGATCAAACTAACCCTGATTAAACACTGCCGAAGATGTCTATGAGGTCATATACGGTCCGCAAAAACTTCTATGACCTGTAGAAGTCAATCATAGAAATTGGCCTGAGATTCAGGATCCTACAATCATTCTATGGGCCCAAACTATGGCCCGTAGGTGTTTCTGTGGCTCGTGGTTCAGTCTGTGGGAATTGGGACTCAAAAACTGACTTGAAGGACTTCTTCACAAGTTGGGAGTTACGGTCGTCAACCATTTACGACCCATAGGTAAGGCTTAGTCGATGCTGACCCAGAAAACTGTACTCGATAGAGTTTCACTAAAACGTTCATAACTTCATACTCCAAACACATAAGGCAATCTTGGTTGCATTAGAAAGAGGATTAAGAGATTTTTAATTTGATAGGATGTGAGCCACTAACTCTTTATATTTTAGGAGATATGGTCGTTTGAAGTTGACCCTTCTATGAACTCATACGAAAACTTAGTCAATAGAAGTTCTTTGGACTTGTTTTGATGTAAAAAGATCCCTTATGACCCTAAACCACATCTAATACACTTTTAAGTACTTAGGAATTGGTCCTAACATATATACATAAAATTTAAAGTCATTAGATCACCTAATTTTTTTAATAACACTTACATCAAAACTCAATCGATAAGGAAGCTTTTAACTTAACTTTGCATGAGGGGGTTCTTGTAATCTTGATTCATCTCCAAATCTATTTTGCACTAAAGACTTTACCTCAACACCTATGTTCAATTAAGAATCATTCGGTAAATACTTATACACATACGAAGGATGGTTTGATCTTAGCTAAAAAATATTTCGGGGTGTTACTTTTTTGGTCTATATTGCCATAACTTAGGATGTACGAGCAAAGAATTCTATAATTAGTTGTCGAGTATTTCATGAGTTCAAGAATGTACTCTCAAACGAAGATGCAGAGACTCTTCACTTTCGGTGCTGCACCTGTGTTGACACGATATGGGTGTGAGATCCGTTTGGGATATTGTCCAATAGAGACATTCAAGATGGATGGAGTGATTCGAACTCGTAAACAATAAAGAGATGCATCTGTACTTTTGCTAATAATTACAATTCTTGCATTTCTTTCCTTCCAAATATGCCACCAGAGTTTGGGCATATTCCTTTAACTCTAATTTTTTTTAATGTTTGAATTATTATCAGCTGAAACTTTTGCACCAGTATTCATACCTAGATCCGTATCCTCTAATCTTAAAATTTACATCATGAAGATCTGATTTATAGATTTGCACCCGTATTAGACACTTGCATCCAAGTCCTATCAACTTAGGTCTCGAATGATTTATCAGTTTAACCCTAATGCGAAAGTAGTTTTGTAGAGATACCTTATCGGGGGACTCACCTATTTCTATTGTCACTCAAATCGTATGACTCCTTTGGAACTAAGAGAATTAAAGGACTTCATTTAGGATTTTCTTGACAAAAGCTTCATTCCACTTAATGTGCTACCTTGGGTGCATGTGTGTTATTTGTGAAGAAGAATGGTTTGATGTGCATATGCATTGATTATAGGTAATTGAACAAGGTAACATTCAAGAACAATTATCCTTCACCTCACATTGATGACTTGCTAGTTTTAGGGTGTAATATGTTTCTCTAAGATTGACTTGAGGTTGGGGTATCGCTCATTGAGAATCAAGAAAGAGGATATCTCAACGATTTCATACGCACCAGATATGATCATAGTGAGTTTCTTATTCATGTTCTTTGGGCTTACAATTCCCAGCTACTTTTATGGTATAATGAATAAGGTATTCATTGCATATTTTGATATGTTCATAATCATATTTATTGATGATATCTTAGTCTACTCTCACATCGAGTTGGAACATGACCAGTTCTTGAGGATTGTTTCACAAAAGCTTAGAGAATGGAAGTTTTATGCTAAGTTCTCCATGTGGAAGTTTTGTCTTGTCATTATGTCATTTTTGGGCCATGTGGTGACTATAGGATTTGAGTGGATCCGAAGAAGGATGAGGTAGTTCAGAATTGGCTAGGCTTGCTACTCCATTGAGATTCATGGTTTCTCAGTCTTGGCAGATTACTACATGTCATGATCCAATTTTCCTAAGTGGCCATGACACCAAACCCTAACCCTTTAGATGAACCCTAAAATCATGCCACATCAATTTAAAATAAAAAACACAACAATAAGGTAGGTTCGATAAGTTGCTACTTATGATGAGTATTACCTTCATGATCATTAACTTCCAAGAATATGTGTTTGCCCTCTTGAGAATGTTTATAAAATCATGGTGTCATCAATTTCATTTAGAAACATGTCTATTGTAGACAATAATGGTCAAATGGACAAATGGCGACCTTGGTGATTGCTTGAGACCATGGAGAGAGCATCATATTTGACAAACTAATCCATATTCCCTTAGAGCAACAAACTTTAGTCCTCCATTAGTCGGTTGTCACGAATGAAGTCATTTTTAATAGGGATAATTACAGTGAAAGGCCATTCAACTAAAATAATTACCAAAAAGCCATTCGCTGTATAGGCATGTATAGTCGGTGTAATTTTTTTATGTATAGTCAAACTATATTCAATTTTTGATTGTATCATAATTTATATTTATTGTATAGCTCATGTATAAGTAATCTACATTGTTTAGTTAGTGTATACCTTTTATGACTTTTGACGATCTATATGCTATAGTCATGTATGTATATTTTTTTTATGATTTTGGGCTTTTTTTATTTAAATAAAAGAGGGTCATATTTGTTTTAATTTAATTAGTTTGTTGTATGTATTTGAAATTATTCATTTTTAATATCCATCTGATAAGGTTGCTAGGAAATGATTGTTACTGAGATAAGGGGGGCACGCATGAATTTTGTTCATGGGAGAAAAGGTATCAGTATAGTGGTCATTTCCTGTAACTTGGACATATTTTGATGTCCCAGATAGCTAAACGAAGATCTGGATACATGTCATCTTCCAATCATTGGTCTTGTACTCTGATCCTGCATAGTCACAAAAATAAGTATTTGACTATTAAGGTTTTTTAGACATTAGAGTGCAAAATGAATGGAATCTAAAGCAAGTGAATGAAGCTGGGTGATTTTCACATATTATTTTAACTTTAGTTTTGGATCGATTAACCAGGGTGACAATGGAAATGATCGAAGATTTAGGGATAGAGAAAAGGCTTTTCCTATCAGAGATATGGGTGGAACTAATAGAGAATCCATGCCAAAAAGGATGAAGCATTTGTGACATAGGCAAATGAGTACCAGATTGGACGGTAAGTTGTAGATGATGTGCTTCTTGCTTTCCAGTCTGATATTGAAGACAATCCCCATAATTAAAACTTTTTTTGATCAACTAGGGTTTTCATTGATGATTACAAGGTCAACTTGGCTGTATACAAACGATATACCAAAAAGGAGAAATCGACAAATGATGGTTCTCTCCAAAAGACGCCCAACCCTCTAATACAAACAGGAAGTACAGGTGCACCAAAAGAAAATAGGGGACCAGAGACTACTCTCAACTGAGCAAAACTCTTCTTCACCCCTAAAAAAGCTCTTCTTTTCCTTTCTTTCCAAATGACCCATAGAAAAGCAGGTGGAGAAACTTTCCAAGCCTTTCGCCTTCTTCTTCTAGCTCCACTCTTTCAATGGAACATTAACTCCTCCACCAATTTTGGCATAACCCAAGACACACCAAACCAACTGAACATATTCCACCATAACCTCGTGGCGGCTAGTTTGTATTATACTCCTTCCGTCCCATTTTATGCGGCACCCTTTGACTTGGCACAATGTTTAAGAAAAAAAAGGAAGACTTTTAAAACTTGTGGTCTAAAATCATTCTTAGATATTTGTGTGGTTGAGAATCATTTCATTAGGGGTAAAAAGGGAACTTTGAAAGTAAATTATTTCCTATTAGAGTAAGGTGATATTCTTTTTGGGACGAACCAAAAAGGAAAGGGTGCCACATAAAATGGGACAGAGGGAGTAATAGATTATGATCCACGTCTTTGCCTGCCTCCTTACATGGGAAACATTAACTTATGTGTAGACATCCTTCTGCTTCCTAAGGTTCTCTACTATCAAAATCACCGCTTTTAGTAGCTAACCGTGCGAAGGACACCTTCCTTCCTAGGCACCTCTGGTATCTATATCACAATATATGGAAAAATATTCTCCGCCCTACACCAGAAGCTTCTCATAGATGGACTAGATAGGTAACACTTTTATTCCCAACTTTCAACTTAAGCATCGGGTTTGTCGACTGATTCACATTGCTTTTGGAGTAAATCTAGCAATCTCTTAAGCTCAGTCACCTCCCGGCCTTGGAAATTCCTCTTGAACCTCAAAATCCCAAGGAGTTTCGTCCCCTTTTGTCACCTAACTTGCTAAATAGATAACTCCCTTTGGCGTGGAACCCTATATAATATCAGGAATTCATCCTTAAGCATCAAACTTCCACGCCACTTTTGCTCCAGAAAACTAACTTTGCTCCTCTCCCCAACCTTAAATTTTATGTTATTGTCGAAAGCATCCTACCCCTTCATTATATTTTCTCCACACCAAACCTGAAAGGCATAGTGATCACTTTTTGTTCTCCATCGCCCTTCCATTTCTCCATATTTCCCTCTATCACGCTTGTCCATAAAACTTCTCCCTCCACCCCAAATCTCCATAACCATGTAACTAGAAGAGCTTTATTGAAAGTCTTCATCCCCAAGTCTTTCCCATTGTTTAGGAGATGTTACAGAGTCCCATTGATCTAAGTGAAACATCTTTGCTCTATCCGCATCCCAAAGAAAATCTCTTTACAAGCTCTCTATGTTACCTATCCTTAAAAGGTGCATTGAACAAGGACATGTAATATGCAGAGATACTCGATAACGTGCTCTTAATAAGCACTTCTTTGCCTCCTTTGAACAAGTACCTTTCCTGCCAATCTCTTCTCTACCTCTGAATGACCTAATTCCAAACAACGAGATCCTTGTTCGACGTGTCCAGAGGTAATCCTAGGTAGGTAATAGTCCCTACCCTGCTCTACAGAACTTGGGCAAGCATGCCCATTGAACCAACGACTATGATCTCGCATTTGTTGCGGTTAATTTGAAGCCCTAAAACCACCTGGAACCAAATAACACTTGTCCTAAGTAGTCTAGCTGGGTCCTTTCAGCTTCGCAAACCACCAAAGTATTATCTGCAAATAAAAAATTGGTGACGACATGGCCTGTCACGACTTGAAGTTCAGGTGTGATGACACTCACCTAACCCACCAAGGCTAGTTAGCCCAAATATGAACAATCCAACATTATGATAAAAGCGAAAGATAACACAGACTAATAATAGTAGATAAGCATAAGGAAATCTAACCAAAACCATCCCGGAATTGGTGTCACATGTACAAGCCTCTACATAACAATACTCAAAAGAAGACACAAGTCTCAATGTCTAGTCCTCAAATAGAACATAATATAATAAAAAATTCTTGAGGGTCTGCCAAAGGGACAAGCAACTACCTCTCAAGAAATCCTGAAGCACGATCCTGACATTGGAAAGTCTATTAAGAGAGACTGGGCTCACAACCTACAAAAATGTAGCAAGGGGTGAGCACCAAACAACACGACACTCAGCAAATTGAAACTAAGCCAAAAGTAAAGCAATGGAGAACACAAATACTCCTATCCACCAGACCACATATCGCCAAACTACACACCTGCACTCTAAAGAGTCCCATCACAACAACAATACATGTATACATAAACATATTATAGAATAATATTTCAGAATATGCAATTGATTTCCAGAGTTGAGTAATACAATGGTCCATTGTTAATATAAGCAATCACAATATCCACATAGTCCATTCTTCACAATGTACTAGACTCAAGCTATCAAATATATCACAATCTTTCTATAGTTCCATCTTAACAATGCACAAGATTCTAAGGTATATATATCACAATCTTTCTATAATTCCATCTTAACAATGCACAAGATTCTAAGGTATTCACAACATCACACGTGGCACATACAACAACTTCAATAAAAGAATGATATGAAATGGAGTGAATGATATGAAATGTAAACAATCGGATGCAATGTCAAGTAATTGTAATGTATGTCTGTCCTACGATACACATCCGCTGAGAACCTTAGATCGGAACCCATGGGGCCGTCACATGGACCATGTACCCGTGAACATTGGCGGCAGAGACCCGCCATTGCTCACACGATCGGCAGAAACTTCGGGCATATTATTCGTCGGAATATTACCTTGGCTCACCGGCAGAAACCTTGGGTAATCATTGACGGGCAGAAACCTCGGCCACCATTCCCCATGTTACCACCTTGCACATCTCTCAACCGTAACCATCACCATTATCAATGCACAAGTAATACTGAATGCAATGCACACAATCTCAATATCATCACAATTACATAGTCGTAATATCATCCAAATCTCAATGTTAGTACCATCTAAAAATCAATTCCCGATAATTCACAAGTTCACAAGTATCACGAACCCACAATTATTTCACAAGTCAAGGTTTCACAACATGAACAACTACCCAATCCGAAATCCCATGATCAAAGCCTACAATAATATAATTATAGTCCATTTCATGCCATAATTCACCCTAACACGTTCACATAGGATAATACAAGGTTCAATCATACTTAAAAAAATGTTAGAAGTCCACTTGTTTTAATAGAAGTCTCAATCAAGTCAAATTCACGTCTTTTCCCCTTCCACGGTAATCTATATCACCGGAATCTAGTCAAATATAGCATCACAATCACATTACGGAACTAATGACACTAAAATCAAGTAATTCGGGTGAAAATGGAAGAATGGTCCAAAAATCTCATACTAAAAAAAGTTTCCAAAATCTGAAAATTTTTACATGAAAATGTTCCCCAAGTAATAAGAAATCTAATGGCAAAAATCATTTTGAGAAAGGAGTTGAAATGATCTCACAATCGCCATTTTTGTTTCAAAAATCAATATCCGAGAAAACCCTAATTTCTTCAATTAACAATCCCAATTTCCATGTTAAAATCACAATTTAATCAATGGAAATTGAAAATATAGGTTAGAAATATGTTACCCAATAGTCTTTCCTTGAAAATTCTCTCAAAATCCGAGCTTAAAGTATTAAAAATGGTGGAAAATGATGAAACTCGACATTTTAAATCATAACATTGTTTCACATATTTTTGTACTCCATGAACACGGAGAATTACTCGCGAACGCGGAGGCCAGCTTAACCCAATACTCCCCTACGAGGACAGGCAGCACAACTTCGGCAAACGCGGAGGACTACTGAAGTGGCTACACCAAATATCAGCAATTGTTCAGCACCAAAAATAACATAATGGACCCTCGAGATTTGTTCGGAACCCCGTGAACACAAATCAGACATGCAAACCTACTGGAAACGACGTTTAGGACTCAGTGGAATCATCAAAATTCAAGTTTGAGGCCTCCTTGGCCTGGAACCTGATAAAACTAAGAAACTAGTTAAAACTCAAAATATCCATACTGCCGTTGGAAACTCTAAAAATTACAATAGTTTCCAAAAATTACAATAAGACAATTTCTAACATTAGTTTCACCACCCGAAATAACTGGAACTGTCAAAATCTTGATTTGAGCTTCCGAACTCCGAATGTTGACCAAAGTCAAACTATGATCCGAATTCAATTGAAAATGCAACTTTGGGTCCAAACTCTTCGTTTTAACTCCAAACTCAGTCCCGTCATTCTCCTAGACCAATTTTTGTATTTCGGAGCTGATGGAATTTATGGAATTACATTTTGACATCCGAAACTCAAGATGACCTCAAAACTCAAAATTTCAAACTTAAAGCCTTTAAAAAATCTTTCTTTGACAAAAACCTATCTTTTTACAAGGTTTTCAAAATCCGACTTTTAGACTCGACCAAAAATGACTAAAGACAACTTTTGGGAAGGGCAAAACAGTAATTTTATCGAGAATGCCAAAATGACCTTCGAGGTCATTACATGCCAAAATGATTTTGTCTTGATATGACTGTTCAAGACAACTCTATTCATCATCCTACTCAAAGCTTTCATCACCAAAATGAAAATCATAGGTGATAATGGATCCCCTTGCCTCAAACCCCTCGTGCTATGAAAAACATGTGTTGTCATATACCAAAATCAAGTATGTCCAGAATAGATGCAAAACGGGACCCACTTCCTCCATTTCTCCCTAAAGCCTATCTTCAACAAAATGGAATCCAAAAACTTCCAATGTACATGGTCATAAGCCTTCCAAAGTTCTAGTTTGCAAAAAAATACCCGCACATTCTGTTTTTCGAATCTACCACTTCGTTAGCCACAATTTTTTTTCTTTTTAAATTATCATTAGCCAGAAAAATTGCATGCACAATCTGTCTTCCTTTGACAAAAGCATTTTGCGATGAAGAAACTGTCTTTGCCAAAACTCTCTTAAGTCTATTAGAAAGCACCTCAGAAATAATCTTGTAGATGCTCCCACTAGACTTATAGGTTTGTAGTCCCCAATGCTAGAAGCCCCTTCCTTCTTCGGAATGATGATAATGAAAGAAACATTTAAGCTCCTTTTGGAATCACCCCTTTGCTGAAACTCACCAATGGTACTCAAAACATCAAGTTTGACCATGCTCCAACAATGTTGAAAGAATGCCAGAGTGGAGTAATGGGATGAGCGGTTGGTCATTTGCATCCAGTGAAGGTCAGATTCTAGCTTTAGTGGTCCTGAACCACTCTGAGAATGTTTAGTATTGTATGGAGATTTGTCACGAAGATACTAGTTGAAGAGACCAGTATGTATTTTGTGTATATTGACTTAAAAGACGTGTGTGCTGTGATCTTTCCCTTTTCTTTGCCAATCCTATTTTGTGGACTGTCTAATTGGATAGTCATGAAGTCTCGTGAGAGGTCACCTCGCACTCAGACTAGATGTTGTAGAAACTATCCAACGTCTCCTAGAGTGAGAATCAATGGACTGTCTCTTTGTCATTACTGCTGATTAAGACTGTTGGTAATTCGCATAAGAGAATCAATTTGATTCTTTAGGGTCTACACTGGATCCAAGTTGCTTGCAATATCCTGATGATTTTTCAGCAAATGAATAATATGAAAAAATATCAGCAACGAATGTGGTTCGTGTATAATGCTTTAGCCTTAGTCCGAACTAGCAATATACTTTGTAGACCAAAGAGATTAAGTAATTTCAGATCTAGTTAGTTCAAGAGGATATCACATAGTTGTACATTTTCATCCATGTAGAACGTCAATTCTGCTATACCAGTATTGTTTTGAGAAAGTGGTCACTATACCTTTGATCCACGAACTGCAGTTGCAGTGAAGTGCCCCAGAAGCAGAATTTTTAATGTCATACAACTTCAGTGGTAATTGTAGATGTTGGAAGAGTAGAGGTGGAGAAAATATGTTTCTCGAATCAAATAACTAAACAAAACTAGAAGGAAACGAACTCAAGCAACAACTTCCCAGTGGTAATTGTAGATGTTGAAAGAGTAGAGTGTGGGAGAAAATATGTTTCTCGAATCAAATAAGTAAACAAAGAATAGAAGGAAACCAAACAAGCTAAATAAGGAATAAAAATCAACTTCAAAATCTGGGGAGAGAAAAAAATAAAGAAGTAAAGAAGATATGAAGAGCTAATGAGAAATATTGAGTTCCAAGGATGTTGAGGGGTTGGAATGAAGCTGAAGGTCTTGACGACTTTAGTAGAGGTTAAAGAAATTACCGCCAGGCTTCATGGAAAATAAGTTTTCGAAGAAGGGGTGCGTATGATAGATTAGGCAATTCTCACATTAGAAAGAGAGAATACTGAAGTGCTATATAAGCTAGAACACAAGTTCACATGCTTTTGGGCTCAATGATGGCATAGCCTAAGAGATAAATCTGTGGGGTTTGTTAGGCCAAAACGGACAATACATGTCATGGATTGGGTTGTGACGCTAGGCTACTTGAGAAGTAGTTGTGGAGATTACTGAGGAGAAAAACACATCAAGGAGAAGCGTTATAGTGGAAAAATATGGGAGATCAAATTACAAATGATTCTTGGGTGATGTAATGAATTTGTGTGGTGTTAGCACGTTGGAAAGGAATAATGAAGGGAAGGCAAGTTCGTTATGGTGTGGGTGAGCAATGAGCTCACTAGATGTATTGAATATTAGTTCCAAAAGGATCATTTACAAGTGGGAGGAAAATTGAGACTAATTAAACAAAAAAATTACAATTTGAGTAGGAGAGGGGTGAGAATAGGATTATGTGGAGGGAACTTGCTTCTACAATGTTATTGGATTCTTGACATGGTTTGCCTTTGAAAAATAATTTTGATGGCGACAGTTATTGTAAAATAAGTAGAATAATGGTGAATTTTATGATGTATGTGCGAAGAGAATGGAGAAAATACAGTGTATCTACTAGTACACTGCTATGGGAGCTAGCTAATCTTTTAGTTGTTTACCGTCAGTTGGGTGTTGACGCAGATTGTGCTGGCAATAATTGCAAGCTGGAAGTTACAAAGGATCGGGAGAGGGGACATAGGCTTAGGAGGCAGCACTTCCCTTTTCTGGACAAGATAGAATGACATAGCAGATTGCTTTGTAGCATACAGCATGATATGAAAACTATTAGAAAATAACTTTTGGTGGAGTTGTAAAGAGAGAGTTCTTTTTCGTATTGATTACTGGCCTGCTATGATAGATGGGTGATTGACATGTAACCTTATGTTGTATACTTTTTTCCATCTTCTCAGTGCGTTAGAAAGTGAGTATGTGATCTATCAGAACAAAGAAAATCAGTTTCAATGGTATAAATTTTAACTTTTCAGCTGGCTTCTTTGAAGCAAGCCATTCAGTTCCACGGAAAAGGTCTCGCTCCATTTGAGTTAATGAAAATTTGAGTCTTCATTCTCAAAAAATAGGAGTCTTTCCCTTCTCAATTTCTGTTAAAATCTTTTCAGGTTTGCTCTATCTCAAAACAGAGACATTTGTGCTTTCTTATTTTGTGCTTCTTTGTTTCCTTTCAGAAATTTCAGAAGATGAAGCTGAAAATCTATTGCAAGAGGCAATTCAAGAGAAGTTTGCTGTATTTGGTGATGTATGATATACAAAATAGTTAAATTTGTATATACAACATAGTTACTTTAATTGTTAATTTTCCATTATCATGTTAGTGAGTTCTGCTTTTCAATCTTTTTAGTTAATTAATTGATCAAGAGATATCTTGAGAGGTGACTGGAGACTAGAAGTTTTATTTGGGCAGAAAAGCCCCAGGAGGAATAGCTGCGCTAACAAAGGACATGGTCATGTCTTCTTTCTAAGTTGCCTTCTGGGAAAGAAAAGTTGATTACTTTTTCACATGAATAGTGATGAGGGGGAATGAATAAAGGGGAAGGTTTTTGTTTGATCAGAAACCATTCGAAATATTTCATAGACGGAACAAGGCTGTGCTCGATCAAGATGCATTTTGAAGTCTGAAAAGCAAGATTTAAGTAAAAAGTGGAAAGAGATGCATCACAATCACTTACCGTACGTGGTCTTCATTTTACTTTTTTTTTTCGTCGAAAATGGTAAGGTTGTATTCTTTAGCATTAAGATTATACTGGCTACTCCAAAAAGGGTTAATAACAGATTTCCTATCAACTCTTTAATCTGATCTATATCATCGATACAAAGTGTGACGGACCGCTCAAATTTTGCCCCAAAATGCTTTAGAAACGTCCACAGCCATCTGGAGGACACTGGAATTCTCTATAATTCCCTAGAGATATGTGGATCTTTAAGGAGAAGACTGGAAGCTTCTAGAGCATTCAAGATAGGTGCAAAGAATTCTTGCTTTTGCAAATATCGTAGATATTTTGGTAGAGTTCTCTAGAGACTCATTTGTAGCCATTGGATCAATGATCCTATCCGTCCAATGAGGAGGTGGAGTAGTATAAATACCATCCCATAGCATTCATTTTCACCATCCAAGCAAAGCAAGTCACAAGCAAAGCATTGTAAAGCATCCAAGATCTTAATACAAAATTTCTTTCTTTGTTCCTCAAGAGATCAAGTTCCTTCGTAAGATCGTTAGCTTAGTCTTTCAACGTTCTGTTAAGAGTTAAGAGTTACACTGACTAGCAACTTGGGAGAAAAAGTTTGCTAGGCCACTGTATGTTGGAATTACGACCAAGTCCATGACAGTTGGTATCAGAGCAAAGGTTCGAAGACCGTCGGAACATCGAGAGAGATGGAAGGTGGAAGTGAGACTACTCAAGGAGGAAAGGTAATCGAGAATACATCAAAAGGCCAGAGATCTCAGTCGAGGGAAACCGTGGAAGGCTTCGAGATACGACTAGCCAAGGTGGAGCTGGCTATAGCCGATGGGGAGGAAAAATTCTAGGAGGTTGAACAGAGCATGGATGGGTTGCGGGAGGAGATGCAAGCCGCCATGAACCAAGTCCTGGCCCAATGTCTCGACAACGTGAATGCCACGGAAGAGTCTCATAAGGAGGAGATTTCTTCGATCCAGGAAGAGCTAGGAAGGATCTTGCTCAAGCTGGAAAGCACGGAGGAGGAACTTAACTTGTGTAAGAGAGCTCTTGCCCAAGGAAGTCCATTTACATTCTAGGTAAGGACGAACCCTTCTAAACTAGATGTTCCATGACCCAAGTCCTTCAAAGGGTCAAGAAATGCGAAGGATCTGGATAATTCCTCTGGAGTATGGAACAATACTTCAGGATGCTCGCCATGACTCACGAAGTGCTAAAAGTGGATATGGCTAGTCTCTACCTCGAGGACACCGCGATGGTATGGTGGAGGAGGAGACAGGGGGACATTGAAAGAGGCACATGCTCTATTGGCACTTGGGCAGAGTTCAAGGCGGAACTCAAGAAGCAGTTCTACCCTAGCAATGTGGAAGAAGAAGCTCGGGTAAAGCTGAGGCGACTGCAACACAAAGGAAGCATCCGGGCGTACGTGAAGGAGTTTACTAAGGTACTTCTTGAGATCCCTGACTATCCTGACAAAGAAGCTTTCTTTGCCTTCATGGATGGGTTACAACAGTGGCCCAGGCTTGAGATCCAATGACGAGGGGCTTAAGACTTGACCACCGTCATTTCCATTGCCAAGTCCCTTATCAAGTTCAAGAAACCGGAGAAGCCTAAGCCAAATGATAAGGGCGGCAAGGGAAAGAGTGGGGGAGACCCATATCGGGGAAAAGAGACAACCGATAAGGCAAAGGGATCCAAGGAGCACAAAGTTGGTGAAGACCCTCACTCAAATGCTTCTTTTGTGAAGGACCACATAAGGCAAGGGAATGCCCCAAGAGGTCCAAACTCTCAGCATTAATCGAGGAGCGCGAACGGGAGGAAGAAAGCCCTACGACTCCTCAGTGTGATCAAGGCAAAGGCGGAGGTGCCCAAGAACGAAAAGAAGGGGAGGTTGTTTGCGGAAGCCAAGATCGGAGGGCACACCGTGAAGGCACTAGTTGACATGGGAGCCACCAACAACTTCCTCACCCTGCAGGAAGCCAAAAGGATGGGCATCCGCTACAAAAAAGGACGCGGTTGGCTTAAGGGAGTCAACTCGGAATCGATCGAGACCTTTGGAGTTGCTCGGAATGTAAAGGTCAGTTTGGGAGATTGGAACGGCCACATCGATTTCTCTATTGTAACCATGGACGATTATCCATTTGTCTTAGGTATTGAGTTCATGGAACAAGTTAAGGTAGTCCCTTTCCCCTTTGCAAACTCGTTGTGTATCTTGGAGGAAGGTAAAACTCATCTAGTACTACTAGAGCAGGAAACCCGACTCCAAGAGAAGCAGATCTCGGGCATACAACTCTCCGAAGGCGTAAAGATGGAGGAGCCAACCTACCCCGTAGCCTTGAAGGAAGAAGCAGCCGTTCCTCCAACTGAAGATCTTCCCCAAGGAGTTACTCATGTCTTGGAGAAATTTAAGGACGTGATGCAACCTGAGTTGCCAAAGAGGTTACCACCAAAGAGGGAGGTGGATCACAAAATAGAGCTGGTACCAGGTGCCACCCTGCCAGCAACAGTGCTATACCGCATGTCGCCTCCGGAGCTTGAAGAATTAAGGAGGCAGTTGAAGGAGTTGATGGACATGGGTAGATTCGTCCATCAAAAGCACCCTATGGATCCCCGATCTTGTTCCAGAAGAATCACGATGGATCGCTTCAGTTATGCATCGACTAGCGACGCTTAACAAGATCACGGTCAAGAACAAGTACTCGATCCCACTCATTGCCAATCTTTTTGATCAACTTGGCCAAGAATGGTGGTTCACCAAGTTGGATCTACATCCGGCTATTACCAAGTAAGGATTGCCGAGGTAGACGAACCAAAGACAATTTGTGTCACCAGGTATGGTTCGTACGAATTTCTTGTCATGCCTTTCGAACTCACAAATGCACCACCAACGTTTTGCACCCTCATGAACCGTGTCCTACAATCGTTCTTGGATAAGTTCGTGGTGGTGTACTTGGATGATATTGTCATATATAACAACACTTTGGAAGTTCATGTAAATCATTTAAGGCAAGTCTTCCAAGTACTTCGGGGGAACGAGTTGTACATCAAGAAGGAGAAACATGCATTTGCTCAACGGGAAGTCACCTTCTTGGGGCACATTGTTGGAGAGGGCAAACTACGGATGGACGAGTCCAAGGTTCGAGCCATACAAGAATGGGAGCCACCAAGGAAGGTGCCAAAACTTCGTTCTTTCCTTGGATTGGCCAACTATTATCGGAAATTCATCAAGGGCTATTCTGCAATAGTCGCTCCCCTCACCGACCTGTTGAAGAAGAACCGGACCTGGGATTGGGACGAGAAGTGCCAAGCAGTATTCGAGAATCTGATTGAAGCCGTGATCCAGGAGCCGGTGTTAGCCTTACCCGACCACGCCAAACCATGCGAGGTACAGACAGATGCTTCAGACTTTGCACTAAGAGGGGTCTTAATGCAAGAGAGTCATTTGGTAGCTTACCAGAGTTGTAAGTTTAATGATGCGGAGAAGTGCTACATGGTCCAAGAGAAGGAAATGACGGCCATGGTGCATTGCCTAAGAATATGGAGACATTATTTGCTGGGCACAAAGTTCGTCGTAAAGACGCTTCCTTAAGCAAAAGAAGCTGACACCAAAGCAAGTAAGGTGGCAAGCTTTCTTGGCCGAGTTCGACTTTGTGATGGAGTACAAGCCAGGCAAGGGGAATGTTGTGTCCGACTCACTGAGCAGAAAGGCCGAACTTGCCTCAATCACTAGCCCAAGTTTTCCTTTGGTCGATCGTATAAAGGAGAGATTAGAGCAGGACCCACAATCCAAGAATTTGATTGGTTTGGCAAGTTAGGGGAAGACATGCCAATTTTGGCTTAAGGATGGGGTGCTCATCACCAAGGGAACTTGGGTATACGTGCCAAAATGGGGAGGCTTAAGGAAGGAGATCATAAAGGAGTGCCATGACTCAAGGTGGGCAGGTCACCACACTCATCGAGCGAGCTTACTATTAGCCCCAAATGAGGGATGATATGGAGCTCTATGTGAAGACTTGTCTTGTGTGCCAGCAAGACAAGGTGGAACAACTTCCTGCTGCTAGTTTATTAGAGCCATTGCCCATTGCCGAAAAACCATTGGAGAGTATTTCCATGGATTTCATCACTTGCTTGTCGAAGTCGGAAGGGTGCAGCAATATCATGGTCGTCATGGACAGATTCAGCAAGTACGGAGTTTGTTCATACCAGTCTCGACCAAGTTCAATGCTGAGGAAGCTGCACGATTATTCTTCAAACATGTGGTGAAGTATTGGGGCATACCAAAGACGATAGTCAGCGATCGGGATACGCGCTTTACAAGAAGGTTTTCGATGGATCTCTTCAAAATCATGGGGTTCGAGCTCAACTTTTCTACAAGCTTTCATCGACAAACAGATGGCCAAACTGAGAGGATGAATGCATTACTGGAGCTAGGCTGCGTACATCCGACCCCCCCTCACCCCGCAATGAGCGGGAGCTTTTTGAGGCACTGGGGTATGTTGTTGTTGTTGTTGTTGTACGTAAGTGCCAATCAAAAGGATTGGGCCAAGCTTCTGGACGTCGCCCAGTTTTCATACAACCTGTAGAAAAGTGAGTCGATTGGGTCAAGTCCATTCGAGCTAGCAACAGGGCAACAACCAATGACTCCGCAAACCATGGCCATTGGTTATAAAGGCCGAATCCTGCAGTGTACAAGTTTGCCAAGGGATGGCACAAGAAGTCCAACTTGGCAAGGGCATACTTAGCAAAGGCCGCGCAGAAGATGAAGAAGTGAGCCAATGCTAAAAGGCGACATTCGGAGTTCGAGGAAGGCGACCTAGTTATGGTGAAGCTCCTTCCTCATCAAAGCCGAAGGCTCTCGAAGGTACATAAAGGGCTAGTAAGGCGCTATGAGGGGCTGTTTCCCGTCGAGAAATGCATCAATAAACTAACCTATCACGTGACTTTACCCTTGCACTTGGAGATGCATCTTGTTTTTCATGTGAGCCTGTTGAAGCCATACCATCAAGATAAGGATGATCTAAGCCGAGGTGAGTCAAAGAGAGCACCCACAGCCATCACCACGGTGCCTGAGCGAGAAGCTGAGGAAATTCTTGCGCACCGAGTCGTTTTGAGATGCAGGAGTCATCCGAGCTACACGAAATACTTTGTAAAATAAAAAGGATCTCCCGATAGCGAGGCAAGCTGGGAATGTGACACTTGCATTAGGGGACTACTAGGACCTTACTAAGGCATACAAGAAGGAACCGCTGAGGACGTCACCACATTGAGTGGGGGAGGATGTGACAGACTGCTCAAATTCTGCCCCAAAATGCTTTAGAAACGTCCACAACATGTAGATCTTTAAGGAGAAGACTGAAAGCTTCCAGAGCATTCAAGATAGGTGTAGAGAATTCTTGCCTTTGCAAATATCTTAGATATTTTCGTAGAGTTTTCTAGAGACTCACTTGTAGTCATTGGATCAAATTGATTCTAGCCGTCCATTGAGGAGGTGTAGTAGTATAAATACTAGTCCATGACATTCATTTTCACCATCCAAGCAAAGCAAGTCACAAGCAAAGCATTGTAAAGCATCCAAGATCTTAATATAAAGTTTCTTTCTTTGTTCCTCAAGAGATCAAGTTCCTTCGAAAGATCTTTAGCTTAGTCTTTCAACTTTCTGCTAAGCATTAAAGAGTTAGGCTGACTAGCAATTTGGGAGAAAAAGGTTGCTAGGCCGCATGGTATGTTGGAATTACGACCAAGTCCGTGACAAAAGATGTTTACACCAAAAAAGTAAAGATACTATACACTTACATTTTACTTTGTGGACGGAATTGAATTTATCTTCAAAATATTTTCCATTTCTTTCTTTCCAGACTAACAACCAAACACATGATGGTATTAGCTTCACCATCTCTTTTGACTTTTACTGCCTCCCCTCCTAATCTAGCAGCTCAATAGATCTAATGTATGTTCTGGCATTGTCCTGATCATGCTTGTGATGTTGAGAAACAAGTTCCCAATTTGCTCTGTTTACCATGCAGGAAGAGATGGTTATTTGTTTCCCCGTCGAGTTGCACAAAAGACACCTAGGGATCAGCTGCCTGCCTTTCTTCTGTAGAACTTCTTCTGTTAAGATGCTCTCTTTATCACTAACCAGGTGAAACATTTTACTTTTGTAGGAATATCATTCTTCCAAAAGTAATTTCAATAATATTTTGGGCTCCTCTGTCATCTCTTTTAGTCCTTTTTTACAGGCATAGTTGACTGAGAAGACTCCATCCTTGCTATGTTTCCGCAGGATCTTGTTTGTGGCTGTTGTGGTTATAGTCATTACAGCTAGTTTTCCTAGTAGCGTTGCCACCCTCTCCACCTCCCAGTCATGCAGTAGTTCTTCTAAAAGATATGCCCCTCCCCTGTTCTGTCCAATAGTCACTCACTTTATCATCAGGGTTCCCACAGATTAGAAACAAATCTGGAAAGATTTCCCTGAGAGAGGTTTGGTCCATCCAGCCATCTTTCCAAATTTAGTTTTGTTTCCATTGCCTACCTTAATATACATATTTCCTTCCATTTGTGGCCATAGGTTCCTGATTGTCCTCCATACCCCCGCCTCATATGGTTCATACTTCAGAGGTTGTTCCTGTACACCAGGGGTTTTGTTCTCCATGTTTTGCTACTATAACCTCCTCCTCCCGAAGAGTTGTATCTTCCTCTGTGTATCTCCACAATCATTTCATCACAAGGCTTTCATTTTGCAGTCTCAAATTTCTCAAACCCCCTCTGTCTTTGCTAAGAAGTACATTCTTCCAGCTGACTAAGTTATAACCCTTTCCTTCGTCGTTACCTTTCCATAGGAAGTTCCGTCTAATATTGTCTAGTTTTTTCACTGCCTTTCATGGGATTGGGAACAAGGACATCACATCGGTTGGCAAAGAGTCTACAACAGAGTTAATGTGGATCAGTCTACCCCCTAGGGATAGGTACTGTGCCTGCCTAGAAAAGAGTTGTCCTGGGCATGAAATTTCGACTTAGGAATAATATTACAGGTTCAACAGTCTGTAGATTTGTTTGAGGATAATGAATATTATGAGTGCTCAGTCTAATTTGATTACTCTGCATCTGCAAATAAAGAATAAAAAGTGGTTACTGATTCTCACTTGTCTTCTAATTTTTTTTCTTCTTGTTTTAAATACCAAATATTTTATCTTCAACTCCTTTCTACTTTTAAAGCTTTGTATGAACTCCCCTTTCTATTGTCCGCGTTTCCTTTGTTCCTTATCTTTTCCTTCTGAGTTAGGGTGATTATGTTTTGTCATTTAATGTACGGATGCTAAAGTCTGATATTGGCTGTGCTGTTATGTAGGTCCAGAAAGATCATCAAGCCATTGATATTCTTTTAGCTGAAATAGATATATATGAACTATTTTCTTTCAATCATTGTAAGGGAAGGAAGGTCAAGCTTGCCCTTTGCGAAGGTAACCCCTTGTCATTTGTTGTAGAATCCTGCATGGTTTATATGAAAATTGTTGTTTTGCTATTCAGTTTGCTTTGTATTAAAGCTTGGTAACTATCTGATTAACTAAGTATCCGGTGTTGGTTTTATCTAGGTTTTCCCTGTTCTTTTTGAAATCTTTCAAACTGTTTTTCATTAGTTAATCTTTATTTGAGGAAATTCATGAGTGTTAATCATCATACCAGAGCTTGACGAGAGAATGCTAGATTTGAAAAATGAGCTGCAATCTTTTGAGGATGAGGGGTCAGATGAAAGCCATAGGAGAAAGGCTGTAGATGCGCTGAAAAGGATGGAGAACTGGAACCTGTTTAGTGAATCTTATGAGGTATTTTACTTTTTGTTAAGTCGTATTCAGTAACTTCTATGAGAAGGTTAAACTATTCTTGCTGTTGTGATATTGTTCTTTTGTCCAAAAAAATTGCCAGTGCTTATAGTTGCATTGTTTCTTTCACATGGAATGGAGATAAGACATGAGACTGATGTTGATCATAACTGCTTAAAACTGTGGTCATGCAGGATTACAAAAATTATACAGTTGCTCGTGACACTTTCCTTGCACATTTGGGGGCAACCTTATGGGGGTCAATGAGACACATCATTTCTCCATCACTTGCTGATGGGGCATTCCACTACTATGAGAAAATATCTTTTCAGTTGTTCTTTATCACACAGGAGGTATAATTTGAATTTGAATTTAATCTAACAACATTGCTTAATACTTATGAACTCTATGCATTTGTGCAGAAATTTAGAAATATTAAGCAGTTACCTGTTGACCTCAATACTATCATGAATGGTCTTTCATCATTGGTGCTACCTTCTCAGGAAGTGATGTTTAGTCCGCACATGTAAGCATTTGGTTCCTTCTCTTATTCATTGATCCTTCCAGATAAATATTGTTGTCCAGTTTTCCTCAAGATAAAGGTAGGTTAGTTATATGTTGAGGTGTAAAGGTAAGAGTGTTAAATACAGAAATTGTAGGAAATGATTGTCTGCCGAAGTGTATATTTTATTTATGCTTCATGGATTTAGCTTACTCTCGTCTTTAATTATGGGATTTGTTCTAAATACACTCTAGATGTGTGCCCCTATTTAATTTAATAATGTTATGTTTCACAGGTTGCCTCTGTCAGAGGATCCTGCTTTGGCCATGGCATTTTCAGTAGCCCGGAGAGCGGCAGCTGTTCCCCTGTTGCTTGTGAATGGAACATATAGAAAAACTGTTCGTTCCTATCTGGATTCCTCCATTCTCCAGCATCAGTTGCAGAGATTGAATGATCATGGTTCTTTGAAAGGTGAGCTTTTTGTGATCACAGGTTTATAGTAGTGCTTGTTGAGGAAGAAAAAGCACAGTGCCAACTCTCCTTAAGTCCGACAAAATTTGAGAGGGAAAGGAGAGACATCTAGGGTGATTAATTAGAAAATTGAAGTCTTTGTTTTCCCCCTGTAAATTTATATTTAGGGTGGGCTGGAGGATAATAAGTAAATCTTATATGGATAATAATTATTTTAGTCGGCATTTGTTTTGTTTCAACTTGTACTTTAAGGGGTCATTTGATCTGAGGGTTAATAATCCAATGATTATTTTATCCTGTATTTGGTTAGGGGTATTAGTTATTCCTGAGATTATTTATTCCATCATTTGTATCATAATGATGGGATACGTTATCCCATATATATGTTGGGATATCCAATCCCATGGGATAATTTTGTCTATCCAATCCCCCATGCCAAACAACCTCAAATATTCATTCTTAGAGCCATGTAGTAACAATATGATTATTCTCTGTATGTTATTATAGCCATTTGAAGTCAAATGAATACTAGATATTATTTTCAATTTATGAAGTGATTAATATGTAAATGAACTAGTCGCATTGAGTAAGTACAACCTGTGTTTTACCTTGATATGGAGTTGCTGAAGCTGAGTAAGGCCTCATTTGTATTATTAAAGCTAAGACATGTGAATCTGAATATTAAGATGTATATTATGATTTAAGACGTTTGAAACTAAATATACATCTTAATATTAAGATAATGTATTGTTATATGGATATTAAATAATTAAGATGGTTTATTTTCCCAATATTTGAATGCAAAAAAAACTTATCTTTGTTATAAAAATTAAAAATATAATATAAAATACTAATTTATCTAATTCTATATCAATAAAATATTTTAAAAATATTTCGCGGTGATTGGTAGTAGCAATGACTTTTGGTGGATGGTTAGTGGAGTTGGTTGATGGGGTGGGGTACTTTGTAGCCCAGTGGTATGTCATGACCCACTTAAGCCATGGCCTGCGCTCAGTAAGCCTAGGCCTACCAAACAAACCTGGGCCATTTTAATGCTACAAGTTTGGTCGAGTTTTCTCTCTACCGGGAGAAATCCATAAATCCAAAACTGTCAGTACTCAATAAACAACAACCTAACATCCTACAATACCAACGTATTAAGTCTAAGAGAATATCCAAATTGGAAGTTTGTGACTTTCTCTAGTGACATCCTTAGTTGCACAAGCCAAAACCAAATTTACAGGACCGACTAAAGGAGCAAGACTCTAGGGACTAAATGAACTAATATGCGACATTCGTTTACACAAAATGATGGCCCTCGTGAATCAAGTGTGGGCTTACTGGATTCAATGTTAGCTCTGTTTATGGATTCAACATTACTTCTGTCTATCATTCTGTCAGAGTTAAAGGGTCACCTACAGCTAAATTATCTGTACGGAGAATGCAAGGAGGAACAAGGTCAAGTCACACTGACTGAGTAATAATAACCTCAACCATTGCTATTTACTTGGAACCTGCATATACAAGAAATCATGCAATTTATAAATCATTAACAGCAGCTTGTTTCAATCAACTTAGCACATCAATGTATGAGAATTGAGAACTGTATTCAAGTTGTTTAAATAATCACAGGGTTATTTATTGGGAGGATCCTATGCCAGTATCTAGAATACTTTCTGACACTACAGATTTACCTTAGCCGTCTAACTACCCCGTCAGTTAGGTTTCCTTCTAGAGCATCTTTATACAACGTTAGTTTTTCCGACAAGGTACACTAGGTCTAACAATCCTGACGTTAGATAATGGTGAAACTGACAAAGTTAACTTCTTAAAATGGTTTATTCATAATGCCACATTTAGTCATATTCTTCTTATGTCAACTTTGAATCCAACAATATATAATGACTAGAAAATAACATAAAATTAAGAGTAATCAATATGTAAACTCACGGTAAAAGTGATTTTAGTACATTTTTCAAATATTTGATCATATTATCCCTTGCCTGTGGGGGAAAAAATGATTTATGGATAAATCATTTTAATGCAAATACAAATTTGAAACATGCTATACTTGAAATCAATTATGGAGGAATTATCACTCACGGTACTTCTGCCGAAATAGCTCCACCCTTGCTTCCAATTAGTATGTCGCAAAAATTTTTGTAATCTATTTTCACAACATAATGTTAATATGTTTATCCCAAAAACTCATGAACTCTAAATAGTTCTAGACAGAATACCATCTCTCAATAGACCATCACCACTACTACTGTTTCAACCTAAATTTTATAGCTTAAGAATGTGATTTTAACAATCTTTATTAATATATTATGATGCGGAACTTCAAATTTCTGGTTGTTTTCCCAAAGTTGGAACTCTTAAAAGAAAATTTCAGATTTTTTTAAATCCTAAAGCCAGTAGTTATTTTTTTTATTGGTAATGTTGTATTCCTCAGTATTAAGGATATGTTGGAGACCTTTGAAAAGAAGCAAAAGGAGTGTAGGGGGAAGCAACTTACAGAGATCCTAACAAATCTAGTAGTTCTAATTCATCTATTTCTATTGTTTTACACCAATAATAAAAGGATACAATACAATTGCATTTTACTTTTTGAAGAAATTGGACCTATCTTCAAAACTTCTGTTGTTTCTCTCTTTCCATACAAAACCCAGTTGTTATTACTACTGCTCCCAACCAGAGGATGAACTCACAGTGAATATGTATGTCAAGGACTTACAAAAACTAAAAGTTAAGAATGGAGGAAAGTGATTGGGTTGCCTTAATACTAATTGTCTCTGCAGTCTTCCTCTTTTTTTTCCTTCTCTCTTCTCTGTCTCTCCTTTCATCTCTTTTTTTCCCCCCTTCTTAATGAAATCACTGCTGTTGGACACCTTGGTTTGAAACCAGCAGTGATACTTTAGTCAATGTTGACCACCTCTTCTTCTCCTTTTTTTCCATAGCCACCCTCTCTCTCTCTCTCTCTCTCCCTCTCTCTCTCTCTCTCTGTCTCTCTCTCTCTCTCTCTTGATTACTATTTAAAATTATTATGGAGGTGGGTTTTTAACTTAGGACTTAAGTTGTTTAATGGCTTGCGTTAGGTGCTTTAATTGGTTAGTTATTTTAAATGGGCCAAGCCCAATTCTTTAAGTCATTACATGGTGATGGTGACTGACAATTGTAGTTAATGGTGGGGCGGCTGATAATTGTGGTGGATCATACTTATAACTAATGGTTGTGGAGACGACAAATAGTGGTGGTTGGTGGTGATTGTCAATAGTGATTGGTGGTGGTTGTGATAATAGTGGTGGGTGAGGATCATTGTAAATGGCGACTAGTGGTCGTGTCAGCTAATCATGATGATTGTTGGCATAAAGGTGGTTGATGATGATGGTTAACAATGAAAATGGATGAAGCAGTGGTGATATGACATCTTTGCAAAATTACTTGAATGCATAGCATCTTAATATTAATATTTTATTATAGATCTCAACTATTCAAATATATTCAGATCGATTAAGTGGCTGTAGAAGAGAAAATAAAATGCACTCAATGATTAAGATTCAAATCTAAAAACAAACACTCTTGATGGCTGACTTAGATCTAAAGGATAAAGACTAGATCAGACCTTCAGTAGGTGCAAGCGAATGAGGCTTAGGGCCAATTATATAATCTTGTTATTTGTTTTATGTAATGGTTCAAGAGCCTTTAAATGCTCATTTATGTCCCCCATCTTCTCCCTCCCTGTTTTTTTGGTTTTTTAGATGGTTAGGCCTTGTGTTTTGCAAATTATAGTGCTTTGATTTCTTTCATACTGCAGGTTCACATGCTCATAGTAGATCTACTCTTGAAGTGCCTATCTTTTGGTTCATTCACAGTGATCCCTTGTTAGTTGACAAGCATTATCAAGCCAAAGCGCTTTCCGATATGGTTATTGTGGTGCAGTCAGAAGAACCATCCTGGGAGAGTCATTTGCAGTGTAACGGGCGGTCTCTCCTGTGGAATTTGAGGTTATTATGTTAATGCATTTTGAGATGAATTTGGACTATATTGCAATTTATTACATAAATTTTCTTTCTCATACATTACCTTTAAAATTTGTAAAAACTTTTACTTTTAGATGCTTTAGGCTTATATTTTGCTAGTTTTCTGAAAGAAAATAAGCAAATATAGTAGTCGATCTCTCTTTGTTCTTCTGTTGGGTGGCTTCATAGAGATGTTCTATAGTTCCTCACTTGAAACTAAGCACATATTATGGACTGAAAATGATAAGGATATTTGTTGGAGGAGAGATCAGAGTGGCGATAGCACAGCAATAGTTTTAAGCATGCAAATCGGGGCTGGCTAAGGTGAAAGTGAGAATTTGATTGAAAGAGTAAACATTAATAATAGCTCTAGAGCACTTCTTGAGCCCTTAGGCATTACATGAGAAGGTAGAATTGCATGGATTTGTGATAAAGCACTCTTGTTTAAGAAAATTAAGCACACCTACGGGTTTATTGTTGATTCTCCGACCGATTCTACATTTCTACTTAATAAAAGGTTTCACATACTGGAGAGGGATGAACTCTATTATCTACGGTCTTTAGGTCAGCAAACACAAATGACCAGAACTGTGACTAAACTTCACAAAGGAATAAAAGTTGCTATTTCCAATGAGATCTTCTGATTGAGCTTTTTGGTAACGGGAGAGAAGGCAATCGACAGATAACTAGTAAGTAAAACTATAGACTGAGTTCTCACTAAAAGCCAGTACCCACTCAATGCAGGTATATCTTTTTATTTTGAAATTGGAAGGAAGAATATAAATGACTTCAAAATAAGACTCCGGTAATGTTTTTAAAAAACAATTTTAGGACTACACAAGGTTTGGGGGTGGGAACTTTCCAAATTTGAATTGTTCCCGGAGTTTCTCTCCCTGAGTAACTTTCTGATAACTCTTTTACCTTTGGTAATCTTGTGCAATAAAAAATCATGTATATTCTCTTTTATCACATGTCAAGACTGAAACATACTCATGATACTCATATTACTGTAAATTAGCGCATTTTTTTATCTCAATATATCAATTGCACCTAAAAACTTGGGCCGGTTATATATCCTCTCTATCCATTCCCCTTCATTCAGGTAAGTGTCATTCCAATGTTGGTAAATAAATTTCTGTAAGGCAAACAAAGTGTGCTCTTATACCACTTTGTTTCAAAAAGAATGACCTTGTTTGACTTGGTACAAAGTTTAATAAAATAAAAAAGATTTATTAATTTTGTGTTCCTAAATTAAAGTTATGTCAAATGTACAAAAATGCTCTTTAATCTTGTGACCTTAAATATGCCACATGGGAAGTTGAAATTAAAGTTTTGGGGGTCACTCTTTTTGAAATAGAGATTACAAAGGAAAGTAGGTCATTTTTTTTTAAATAGAGGAAGTATTAGATTTCCTTACTCTCACTTATCTCGACTCTAAATACAGTCTTTAGTTAGACTATAAGGCTCCTGGCAAATACTAGAACCTAATATAGGCAGGCAACAACAATAATATCTTAATATCCAATGGACATCTATGTACCTTTCCCTTTCCTTTGTATTGTGTTCTTTGTTGTTTCCGGCTTGATTTAGAGATATTGTTGATCTTTGAATTTTGAGACAACTTCCTTCCATGTGCTTTCATGTTTATTGTTTTTTCTTTAGCTTACCTGAATTCTCATCACAAAAGAACTCTCTGTTGAGTGGGAATTGATGATTTTCCAAGATATTATGGAAATGGACTATGCTGATCTGGCATTTGCTTTCTCATCTGCTATACAGGAAGCCTGTCAAATCTGCTTTGGCTGCTGTGTCAGAACATCTAGCAGGAATGCTTCCCCTTTATCTTGTTTATAGTCAAGCCCATGAAACTGCAATTGAGGTATTGGAAGACATGCATGTGAATCTTACAATGATCTCACTCTAACCATAGAGACTTGTAACTTCTTTATGTTAGGTTACTTGACTGTAGACTTGTAACCTGAAAGCTTTTAATTGCTTGCATGTAATTAACTTCTTCTAAGGGATTGCTAACTTCTTGAGTGTCTCTCACACTTCTCTGCACCATTTTTTGTTTCACTCAAAAAATTATTTCACTTCGTAGTGAGGCAGGACAAGCTCTCCCAAAAACAAGAATACTATTCAAGAGAGTTTTTTCTCTCTCTCTTGCCTCCTCCTTGGAACCCAAATTTTAAGATCTAAGAGAGTTTATCACAGTTTGATGATACTAATTATTTTAGTAATTTGTTTCATTCTTGTGAGAGATCAAGAGATTTTAGTGAATGCTTTTCTTCTATTTGTAATTCTGTTGAAGCTTATATGAGGGCCATCGGACTGGGTAAAACCTGAATTAACTGTGCTACACTTGCGGGAAACTCCTTGCCGAGGGCCTGTGCACCCTAGGATTAGTCGGGGCTCTAAGAGACTCGGACACCAGGTGCAAATTAAAAAAAAATCTGTTGAAGCTTATATGCGAGTTTCATTAATTTAAAGTGTCTGTTTTATTTCCGGGTACCCTTTTAAGAATGTACTAATAAAAATGCAATATAGATAATAAGAGAGTATTTCAAACCCTTGTATGTGTTACATATCGTGATAACATGTTTCTGGTAGTATAATGTGTTGAGTTGAAATAAAAGCTGGTAATTTAAGTCTGGTTTCTCCAAGTCACCTTTGTTGTCTCATTACACTTTAAACAGGATTGGATTTGGTCAGTAGGATGCAATCCTCTATCTATCACTTCCCAAGGCTGGCATATCTCCAAATTCCATTCAGACACTATTGCTCGAAGCTATGTATTGACAGCTCTTGAAGAGTCCATTCAGTTGGTCAATTCGGCTATTCATCGCCTTGTTATGGAGCGGACATGTATCCTTTATAAATGTTCTACTTACATAACTACAAGTGAAAGATTTTTTTGATTACACAATTTGTCGCTTATGTGAGTTGTCTCATTGAATATATTCCACAAGGAGGTTTTGCAAATTGTCTTCAGCAGAGTGCATAAAAGATTTATTTCTTTTTGATTGGTGACTGGTATTGGGAATACCTCTTTGGTCCTAACCGTCTCATGACATGGGGTAAATCTCAATATTTGAAGATGGAGTAGTCTGTCTAAAAATTTCAGGTTGGTCAATTGGTCCTTTGGAGTTAATAGGTTTTAGCACTTCTTTTTCGTTGGTTTGGGCAGTGGATACTAGTTTCAAGCTTCTTCATTAGTTCCTGATGCTTTTCATATAAGTTTGGTAATTGGCTATTTATCAGATTCTCTGTGGATCCTTAATCTGGAACAGCAGAACATACTTTTAAGCTCTTTAAAACCCACGAGCGTGAGTTGGTGAACAAATACAACTATGTTGTTAGCTTGTGGAGAAGAGTAAGTGCTTTACAGTTTTCACCAATCCTAAATAAGTACTATATACACAAATATTTTGCCAAACACCTGTTGCACTATCTTTTCTCCAGATAACTAACACTAGGTGTACTGTAATTTTAAGCTTGGTAGAATGATTTGTTTCTTATTTCATTCTCATTGATCTGCATTTTCTGCCCAAGTTAGAATGATGTTTGCAAGAAATAGTTTGATATGTGTTGGCTTTGTGTCTCAAATTCAGCCTGTTTATGAAACATTTTCCTGACCAAATTATTCCATGTTATGGATCCCTCGCAGATTTCAACTGTCAGTGGGGAACTGCGTTATCTGGATGCCTTGAGACTTCTCTATAACTTAGAGGATGCATCAAAAGGGTTAGCATCTGTCATTTGTTGTGCGTCTGATATTGTAACAATCATCACTAGACATCCTTATTGTTGGTATTGCTCTTATACATGTGCAACCAATTTGAGATAATAAAGTACTGTATTTCACTACGTTCAGAAGTATCAAGCAGCTTCCATTTGGCATCCAAAAGTTCTTCACTTTTTACTTAACATGTGTTATATAAATTTGCTCAAGTCTCCTCTTATGCAGGTTTGTAAATTATGTTGATGCAACTCTCACCAGTCTCCATCCAATACAATGCACTCGTCAAAGGAAAGTTAAGGTTGTGTTTGACATGACAACGATACCTGCTTTCGTAGTTGTTTTCTTTATTCTTTGGTTTGTGCTAAAGCCTAGAAGAGTCAAGCCTAAGATCAACTGAGACCTTCGTGATGACATGCCTTGAGAATGCGAGTTGGTTTCCTCAAGTATGATTTCCTCTCAGATGCCGGGAAAATTTGTTGAGCCAATAGAGCTGTCTTATGCAACACTGGACTAGAGAGCATAGGCAGGATAGGTAGCATAGCTAGGTCAAAATCATATGGTGATGTACTGTATTTGCTTGTAAATTTTCACCTCCCAGTACTATCACGGGTGAGATTTTGCTCTGGACCATCAAGTTGTATTTTTGTTTTTAGTAGGCAATAACTATTGTAATGTGCTCAGTACATGCCTTAATACTTTGTACATTTCAACAAATGATGTCATTGATAACAATTTACAATAGCAAGGTGAGCCTTAATCCTCTTTGATTGCATAGGCTGCCTGATGTCCATGTTGGTTCCTATGAAGAGCCCTTCGTATACTTGGGAGAGAGTTGCACCATTCTTTTTCTGTTCTGGAAAATGTTTTTTTAACTGTCATTTTGTTTGGTTTAAATGTTTTGGAAACTGTTTTTTTGAATAGACTTATTTTTCTCAAAATTAAAAAATGACTTCCTTTCAAAAATTATTGAATGCTTTTTCAATCTCAAATTACAATTTTTTTAAACTCAATCCCTACCACGACTCCGCTATTGCTAAAAACATAATTTTTAAAATTTTAATTTTTTTAAATGAACAAAGTTTATTTTTCAAAAATGTTTTACATTTTAAAATTTTTATTTTTTTATTTAATCTCTACTCCGGACCACTTATGTCTTAAAACAAATGAAAAAGTCTCTTTTTGGAAAGTATTTTAAAGAATATAAAATTTTCAATTTTTTTACTTCCTTCTTCCCTCGAAAAAATTTTAAAAATTTGTTCTAAAAAGTACTTTAAATTTTGAAACTTATATTTTTTTTTGGTTCCACCCACCAACCCCCACACCATAAAAAAAAAAAATTTTGAAAGATGTTTCAATTCTAAAAAAATTATTTTTTACCCCCCACCTTGATCCTGTCACCAGACCCCCTCTCCCTTGTCCGTCGAACACAATATTTATAACTTTATCTTTGAAAATATTTAAAATTTTGACAATTTTTTTTACCCTACTTCCTAGCCTGCTCCCTTCTATCACAATTTAAGACAAGACCCTATGCGTGACGCTATAATTAGGATTTTCAAAGGAATTTCAACTAATCTTCCTAGCATATCAAACATATAAGGTAAGCAAAATGATAATAGTAGGAAGCAAAGTAGTAGGTAAATTTCCAAAATAAAGTCTAAGGATAAAGGAAAGCTTAGGTCCGAATAATGGACTTACACATCTCTGTCTAACATGCCTCTAGCATAGATACATATTCCTAACTCATCCAAACGAAAGAGAAAAGTAGACTAACATAGAAAATAATATAAACTCAATGACTGGTCCCTAAAGAATAAAAACTTATCAATCAAGTCAATCAACTTTTTATCTAACTACAAGAGTGTGTAGGGTGATTGCCTGTTACATTGTAATACAATGAAGACAAAAGAAGTATACGTTAGTACTTTGAATACATTAGGTATGTGAGTAACGCAATGCATGACATAAAGGTGATGATGCAATGGACTAATTTAAGAAACATGATAAGTAAAACATTTAAATATATTAGTAAATCATGAGCAAGGCCAATGTCATTTGAAATTCATAATGCAATCTTAGGTAAGCTTGTACAGTGCTTAGATAATTAAAAGTACTAGTACAGGATCATTAAAGTTTATAAAGTTCATAAGTCATACTGAGAATTATAATCCATAAGTGGAGTCATATATCATAAGTGAGAGAGATCAGAACTAACATGAAATCATGTGAGCTAAACCATTGACTCCCCATGTTGTCCCTATATTGAAGAAAGGGGGAGACTACTTGCAAGGTAGATTTCGTATTGCCAAAGTGGATCCACTAAGCAATTGAGTGAATCGGGTACTCACCTTTTAACTTTTAGACTGGGATACTCACCTCTATATCAATCAAATAATGATATTTCTATACATATGGAATTAGTTGTCCGGATCAAATTTAAATCATAGAACTTTAATGAAATATATGATCAACCAATATTTATTGAATTTGAAAAAAAGTTACAAGAAATGGTTCGCGCCTCTTATTTTGATTTCTCGAATTGAGAGATCTAGTCTTTGAAATGTGGATAGTACTCGATCTAGAGATTTCGGATATTCGCCTCTAATATGTTTTACTTATAGTGACACATAATTTTAGAACACGAGTACTCACCCCAAGTCCACTCGATGCTAGATAGTACTCTCACAAAAATAAAGGATCATAAATTATAAGGTCATGTCATGTGGATGGGCAATAACTAACCACCAATCCTTTTTATCATAAAGTCATAATTTTATAATAGTTCATTAATCCTTAACTAGATGAGAGATGCTCCACCATCATTCATAAGCATAGGTCATAGATTAGATGAGAGATCCTTCACCGTCACTCATAAGCATAAATTATTTCATAAGCCTTCATTCTTTATGAGAAACATCGCTTGAAACGTAGTTCATTATTTTCAAAAAGGCATGTACAGGGTCTTCAATGGGTCATACTTATTAGTTTATAATGAAGTTTAGGGCAAACATAGATTCATAATAAATCAACTTAGGACCATGTAATTTTTGATAAGTTTATATACATTCATGTAAAATCATACCAATTGAATCATAACTAAGAGGACCCATAAAACAATTCATAAATTCACATTTGAAATTAACATGATGCATGGGGCTATGCGACGATCACTTGAAATCATGCATATTTAAACTTAAATCATGTATGATATTGAAGAATAACATAAATTGAGATCATAATTAAAGTAGACCATGATCAATTTCATGAACCTTAGGTAACATGTAGGAGATTTTGCAGAAAAATTCATTGAAATAAAATAATTTATGACAGTTATGCATAATTAGATTGATAATCATAATATAGAATATAATTCATGCAATTTGAATTGAGATTATAAAACCCACAAAAGTCATACTTGAAACTTTTAGTCTAAGGATGTGTTTAGTATGGAGGAAAATGTTTTCCTGTAAAATATTTTTCTGGAAAATGAATTGATTTCTAACTTTTTTTTTCATGTTTGGTTGCTGAATAAAATATTTTTTGAATTTTTTTTTTATTGTTTGGTTAATGAATAAAAATATTTTTTTTTTAGAAATAAACTTCTATTTTTAGCTAGAGAATAGAAAAAAGTTTATAGGAAAATAATTTCTAATATAAAATATTTTCATAATTTGAAATATTTTTTAAAAATAAATTTTAAATTCCTTTTTTG
>JAOTQJ010000099.1:13006634-13016941 GCA_025642045.1 Solanum sejunctum | reverse complement strand
TCCAAACTGCTTGCTCAGCTTAACTATGTTTTCTTGGACCCAAGCACTGGCACCACTCCCTGCCTCCTTTAAACAAGTACTAGAATCAGTCTCAATTGGAGTTGGTTCTTCTAGTGGGGTATCATTTGATTTGGATTTTGAGAGGCTTCCTCTGTTTTCTTTTCAATTTTCCCTTCATCAGCACTGCCGTGATGCAGATCTTAAGCATTTGGAGTTGAAATCCCTTGCATCACCTTCTCCATCTCCCTTATCTTCATGTGCTTATTCCAATTATACAAATTTAAAAGAAGATGAGAACTAACATTGGACAGAAGCAGACTTTTTGTGACTTGACATTGTTCCTTTTTTCCTCTGTTATTCTCTGTTCAGCTTCCATTGACTTTCATCGAGTATTAGATGAGTCACAAGAACATCCTATTCCTAAATCACTTATTAGAAAGAGAGATATTTTATTTTTTTCCACTTTATACCTCAGAAAAGTGTAATATTCACTTTATTATGCACAAATTGGATCTTATTCACCTATAAACGTGTTCCTACATGCATTTGGGAGTCGTTACTGAGCCATTCCTTAATCAAAAGACATTGTCTTTTTGTTATTTGAGAATGGTAAAGTTGTATTCATCTGCAATGAGGGTATGCTGGCAACCAAAAAACAAATTACAAGGCAAGTAGTCATAATTACGAAGAGCCTCGGAAATCTACTAAATGATGTACTTCATCTATACTCTCTTCTTTACACCAAAAATGTAGAGTATTGATGCAGTTTTCTTTTACTTTCTGCATTGGGTTAGTAATATTCTCAAAACATCTATTGTTTCCTTTCTTCCAAATTGACCATCATATGCAAGAAGGAACTAGATTCCACCATTCTTTCTGTGTTTTACTTCCCTCTCTTCTCATCCAGCAGTTAAGTAGATCTGCAATATGCTCAGCCATCATCCAAGGATCTTGGATAAGGCTTTGAAACATATACCAAATCTGGGAAGTCACTCTACAGTGAAGGAACAAATGATTGCTTCCTCCTTTTCATTGCAAAAGAAGCACCTAGAAACAATCTGAAATGCTCTCTTTTCCAGTCTCTCCTGAGTCAGGCATGCTCTTCTGCATACCGGCCATGTGAAGCACTTTATCTTGGTTGTAATGCTGGACTTTCAGACTTGTTTCCAAGATCCAAGAATGCTCCCTGGATGCGTTGCCAGGTCTCTTTTGTACATTTTTCCAATGGAGATTACCCCATCCCTATTGTGTTTCCATCTGATAGCATCAAGATTAGTGTTGAGTCTCAGGAAATCTTCCAATCATTGCAGTAAGTTGGCCACCCTATCTACCTCCCAGTCATTCAAGAGCCTCCTAAAGGTTATATTCCAGCCTTGCTGAGACCAAAGCTCAGCAATTGATGCTCAAGGTGGTCACAGAGAGATTACAAATCTGCAAATTCCTCTATGAGGGAGTTCTGTCCCATCACTTGTCTTTCCAAAAAAGGATCCTAGTCCCCTCACCCACCTTGTAGCATAACGTTCCCAGCTAGTCTTGGCCACAAATTTCTGACAGACCTCCAAACTAAGAACCCATAGGTGATGGTCACAATGTTGGAGGTCCATGGATCAGTTTATCCATGCTTAATATGATAACATACTTCCACAGAGATTGCCCCTCTTTACCAAACCTCCATAGCCATTTTAAAGTAAGCATCTATTTTGCAGACCTAGATTTCTTAATGCCAAGTCTTCCTGCTTTCTACTTAGTTGAGCAATTTGCCATTTGACCAAGTGAGTGCCCTTACCTTCCTTGTTGCCCAGCCAAAGAAAATTCCTCTTCAGTCTAAGACATTGTCTATACATTAAGGAATCTCCCACATACAGATGATAGGCTTCCAGTCATTGTGGAAGTCTGTACATAGACATAGACATAGGGGGAAGTTAGAAGATGGATCCTAAGACCTGCTATTCCATACTTATTGAAGTTCATCTGAGTTGGAATTAATTATTGAAGCAATCTAGGCAAGTATCGATAAATTTGAAAGAAAACCAGGTTAAGCAGCAAGTTGAGTTAGCTACAACTCTAGTCTAAACCCAACAATTAACTTGTATGTGTAAGAGAGCTGGAAGGATTGTAACATATACAATCCTTGCAGAACACAATTATCAAGCAGCCAAAAGGACTCCTCTGTATGTCAATGTTTGTGTGTGTATAGTCCAAGGTAGCAGCATGCAATACACAAGAATTAAATATAGAAAAACACAAGTTACAGTGTCATCTAATTCTTATCTTATTAATGGCTGTGTTGCGACTCTCCAAAAGAGTTGCCACACCGCGCTAGATCCTCCAAAAATGCCCTACTTTTGGAAGATCCGACAAACACATCAACTCTTTGGAGAGTATTGAGTAACATAGATTCATGGTATCAGAGACTTGGTTCTAAGATAGAAATAGAAAGATCCTTAAGTCTTCCTTATCACAAACAATGATCATTGCATCATCGTCTAGCACCAGGTTAGCCCTTACACCTTCATCACTTCACCAACTCTTCTCAATTTGACCTATTAAAGCTAAAACCGTCTAAATTGTTTGGAGGACACAAATTCTTCAACTGATGCAAAATTTTAAGATTGGTAAGTTCTAAGTTGATTAAGGAAGATCCTCCATCCAATACAGTGAAGAATGAGAAACCAAATCCAAAATTCGACAAATGGGAAGATCATGACATTCTTGTCAGAAGTTGGCTTTCCAGACCAACGATAGAGTAATCAATGTTTCTCATCATAGGAAGTACGACTGAGAAGCAAATATGAGCATCTCTTAAGGATATATACACACAGTTTGCAATAAATTTTTGAAGTGATGAATAATTGAATATAAACTGCAATCAACAAAAAAATGATGGAAAAAATTTATCGATGAATATTTGTGAGTACAATTTTGTTCCTTCCTTGATTTTTCTCTCAGAATTTTCTCCACGGTTCGAGGGACATCACTAGCATATCTCTCGAATGTAGGATGATCTGGACCTCCTTGCAATGCATTTGATCACTAAGGTCAGGCGGCTTTGGAAAAGGCAATATTTGATGCCTTGATGCCTTTATAAATATCCCAAAAGTTTATGGGATTCCAAGATGCCTCTTTACCAAAATATGTTTTCCTTTATATAGATGTGAGTTATGGTAGAATAGCCTCCAAGAATCCTAAAAAGATTCGGCTCGCCTTGTAGAGTCCCACGAGATTTTGATGTCAATTAATGCCCCTTATTCAAGGCTTGTTGGAGTGTAGGCTAATAAAACTCAAAGACGAGACTTGAAGCAAGTCCCCAAGGTTTGGTTCCGCAAGTTCAGTTCGTATCTATTACATCTTCTCTTCCTTTGCAGCAAAGCAGATTCTTCACTATTTGTTCATTTGTTCGATGTTATGATCTAGCTCCTCCTCACGTGGATCACGTTATTTTAAATGACAGCAACTCCTCCATGTTGTCTGCTCTTAATTACAAGCTACAATCACATTTTCCTATGAGAGACTTGGGGCCCCTTCATTGTTTTCCTTGGCATGAAGTTCAGCATGACAAGGATGGCCTTTTCCTTAGGGCTTAGTCAGCATAAGTATGCTACTGCCATAGCCCAAACTTCAGCGCACAAATATGATAGCTGCTCGGGCTCATCCAACTCCTCTATCTCAAAAGCATTAGCTTCATGACTTGGGTGGTACTCTAGTTGATCCCTTCGACTATCACAACATTGTTGGTGCACTTCAGTACCTCATACTAACTCGATCAAAAATCTCCCACGCAGAGAACTCGCTTTGCCATTCATGCAACATCCTACAGAGGCTCATTGGGGTGGGATCAAATATGTACTTCCTCACATAGTTGAACTTTACACCTAAGCCTGCCATTTCTGCTCAATCCGCTCTGAACTTGGTCGGCTTCACTAATGCAGATTGGGCTGGTTGTCCTATCACTAGGTGCTCTACTACTGGCATTTGTGTTTTCTGCGGTCATCAAAGAAGCAACACACTATCACCAAGTCAAGCACCAAAGCTGAATATCTCTCGTTGGCCTCTTTAGCTGCCACCCAACTTAGATCACTTACTTATTGTGAAGCTGAATAGCTTCTTGGCCTCTTTAGCTGCCGACTTAACTTGGATCACTTAGTGCACAGCTGAAGATTGCTCATTGGCTTCTTTAGCTGCCAAACTAACTTGGATCACTTATTGCAAGACATTGACATTTCCATGCCTCAACCTACCATGTTTTCACAGACAACACTAGTGCCTTGCATTTATCGGCTAATCCAGTGTTGCATGTTCATACAAAGCATGTCGAGCTTGATTTTCATTTTTGTTCGCGAGAAAGTTGTCTAGGGAGCTACGGTGACCAAATCTATGCTGTTGCATCGGCAAATTGCCAACATTCTCACCAAACTACTGCCCAAACACCAGTTTTAGCTACTTCGGACCAAGCTAGGTGTTGCTCATCCCACCATTAGCTTGAGCAGGAATGTAAGACAGCCAGGTTAATTAGCAATTTTAGTAGCTAGGGCTCTAGTCTAAACTTAACAATTAACTTCTCTGTGTAAGAGATCTGGAAGGATTGTTACATATGCAATCTTGTAGAACACAATTATCAAGGAGCCAAAAGGACTCCTCTGTGTGTCACTCACTGTGTATATCGTCCAACGCAGTAGCATGTAATAGACAAGAACTAAATATAGATAAACACTAGTGTCTAATTCTTATTTTATTCAAAAATCATATCTTGTTAAAATCCCCAGAAGAGGAGAACAATTTCACAATAGATAGACAGTACATTAGAACAGCAAAGGATTCACCAGTTTCTACTTTTTTTCACAAGGTAAATACACAAGCAAAGGATGTACCGTACCATAGCCAATAAAGCCTCAAGTATTGTTCCAATTGTCCAAAAAGTTGAATAGACAACCATCCATATGCCCCTATCTTGAGAAGGCACGAATTCTAGAAACCAAGATCCATACACAGGCCCACCACCCAGACCAGTTCCAACCAGCATACGAAGAATGAGCAGTGATACATAGTTTGGAGAAAAGGAACTCAGAAATGCACATACGGTTGTCACTATTGCCACAATCAGAAGACATTTCCTGGTCCAAAGAACAATTAAGCAATCTATAGGCTCAATATGATTATTCACTACTCCCCCAATTCGAAAAAGAAGAAGAAAAAACATAAAACTCTTCAGTGAATCCGATTGCAACATGTATCTAAGAAATAAAAATACTAAAAGAAGGGTATATAGGCTTGCCTTCTTCCGTAGTTGTCAGCAAGAATTCCCCAGAAGTAAGCTCCGATGAGCATTCCAACAAATACAACAGTAGTAATTAGAGTTTCTTGAGTAGAAGAAAGTCCCCACAGAGACGTAACAGCTGGTCCTATGAAAGAAAGAATCATAACTTCAACAGCATCGACCATGGATCCCAGCCCCGCATAACCCAGTACCAAATATTGGAATTTACCAAATCCCAGAGCTGTAAGAGCTTCATCCAGTGTGTACACAGCATGTTCATCTTCCTCCACTTGCTGTGCCATCTCCAACCCACCGACTTCGGGTCAGTCGAAGTCAATTAAAATATGGGTTTTCTTCTTCATAAATCTAGGATGGGAGCTCGAATAAACAAAGACGGAGGGGCGAGTGGACCACTTCGGGTCAAGCCTTTTGCTCCTTCTCTTCGTTTGGTATCCTTTATCCATTAACGACGAAAAAGAAAAAGAAAGGAGAAATGTGATTGACCACACAAGGAAGTGTGATGGGTCGCATTCACCCTGTAACAACGACTTCTGCTTTTTTTTTTAATGAATTCAGGAGCCTGTGGGCTCATTTTATTTCATAAGAAAAGTACGTAAGTCCGTTGTTGTTTCTTCCTAGCTAAGTACTTAGTGCTAGACCCCTCAGCCGCCCACATCTGATGACTTTCCAAAATGACCTCGAAGGTTCCAAAGTTAAGAGCACTGTTCATCTTCTCCATCATCATCCATGGATTTTGTGGCTCGTTCGATTCATCTATCCCCGTCAGTATCTCCAAAAGTAAGTTGGTTTCTCCTCGTCATCCCTTTGCTGTGTATCCCCTGTGCTGAGTTGCATTCTCATCAGTTCATTCATTTCTGCAGGTAGATCTATCATCGTGCACATCTCCGCTCATCGTGGTGCCGACTTTTCCATTGTCATTCGAGTCCGGTAAGCACCATCTTCTCACTGCTCCCTTGTTTGTCATCGATAGCATCTGATTCCTTATGTTACACCAGATATAAGGAAGTTGGAAAGGATCCTCCTTGTTAGACAATGATGTACAGGTCCCATTTTGCTGCAATTATTTTTGTAACTCCCCATAGCATCCCTTTCGTCTCTTCACAGTCCTCACTGTCCCCTTAGGCTTATTTTTCGTGTGTATCGACTGTGAACTCACATCTATCTGAATAGTGATGCTAAACTTATTAAGTGTATGTATGCTCCATCTGCTGTGAAATGTCAATGTAACCTGAAGCCTATGCTGATGTTTATGTGTGACTGATGATTGTTGTAGCTTAGTATGTTGACCCATCTCCATGTGTACTAATTTTCCTCATCTTAATCCTGAGAGAGGGTGCTTGATGCTTGTCCAAGTTGAGTATTCCTTTGCATAGTCTAGGTAGTTGATGAAATGAGGAGCATTGTATCTCCCCATTCATATCTACTGCCAAATTAGCTAAGGAATCTGCCAATTGATTAACCTCTCTATATGTGTGTTTGAAGATAACATTCTTGTTTGCTGCAATTTATTGAATCTGCTCTATATCCTCCATTATAGTCCAAGGGATCCTCCATTCCTTAAGGATAATTTTATGTAGGGATAGTGAGTCAGTCTCCACAATGATGTTATTGACATCAATTGTTAGACAGTGTCTCAGACCTTGTAGCATTGCCCTAGTTTCAGCCTCCATATTAGACATCTCCCCTATTACCTTTGCTTCTGCATATAGGATATCCCCTTGCCAATCTCTTATGTAGAAAGCATAAGAGTTTTGACCAGGATTCCCTCTACACCCACCATCAGTATTGCATTTTATTCACTCTTCCTCAGGCAATTCCCAAGTCACTGGTAAACAGTATAATCTTGGCCTATAGTTCTGCATCACCATCATTATTCCAGGCTAATCCCTCAGCCAAGGGATCTATGGGAATCTATTCTTAACAGAAAAATAGACTATTTGTTGGCATTCATACTTCACCCTTTGGAAGCTAACATCAGATCCATGTTGCCTAGCATTCCTTCTCTTCCATAGCTCCCACATTATCACCATAGGAATTATCTTGAAGACCAGCTGTAGTTTAGGATTAATGTGCTTCCTCCACCATTTAGAGATCATCTGCTGCAGCTGCAATCCGTCCATTGTAAAACCTGCACAAGAAGCAAAGAACTTCCATAGCTTTTGGGCTATGGAAGTGTTAGAAAAAGGGAACCATGGTTTCCTGCTTATGCTCCTCACAACAATAACACCTTGACACCACATTAATGTGCATTCTTTGCAAGTTATCATCTGTAGGCAGCCTTCTCTTCCAAACTCTCCATTGAAAAAAGCAAATTTTGAAAGGCAATCCTTTCATCCAGATGCAATCCATCCACTCCAGTCGTTTCCTCTTCCTTCTCAATAATTCATATGTTGTCTTGGTGGAGAATCTGCCCTCATAACTTGGCATCCAAATTGGGGCATCAGTCAGCTCATCCCTCACCAAAAGATTAAAAGAATGGGTAATGTGGGTGGTCATTTCCTCAGAAACCAATCCCTGCAATCTTTGCACATCCCATCCCCCACCTGCAATAAACTCCTTAACCTCCCAATCTTGCTCCCTACCATTATCTTTAGTAAAATAAAGAGCTCCCTAATGTGTCCAATTGTCCATCCAGAAGCTAGAATTTCCAGCCTTTAACTTCCACCCAATCTCATGCTCTACCTCCTCTGTAATCTCAATCTTTTTCTTCCACATCTGGGATCCCCCCAAAGCTCTAGCTATGCAGGGGTAGTCCTTTTTGCAATACTTATTCCACATATAGTGGCCCCATATCGAAGTTGTGGAGGTCCTAAAGATCCATCATAGTTTAGCAAAAAAAGCTCTTGAGATATCATTTAGAGGCCTAAACCTGATCCCCCCTTCCTCTTTTGGCAGACATAACTCTTCCCATTTTATCCAATGTTTCCCTTTAACACCTCCAAACTTACTCTAGAAAAAGGATGAGAAGATCTGATTAACCTGATTCATTATCTTCTTTGGAGGAAGCATTACTGATACTAGATACAGAGGCATACACTATAGGACATCATTCACCAATATATACTTACCTCCATATGAGAGGAATTTGTTATGCCAGCATCTAACTCTTCTAGTTATCTTCCTCAGTAATTCTTCAAGATGAACAGCCTTTCTTCTTCCATATAGGACAGGGCATCTTAAATACATAAAAGGGAATAGTCCCATTTTAATTCCAGTAAGTCTTTTCATCCTAAGCCCCACCCCCAGGGGGGGTATTCTCATGAATGTAGAAGAAACTTGTCCTTATTGATCATCTGGCCAGACACCTGCTCATAGTGACACAATACTGACATTATCCTCCCAATTGAATACGTGCCCCCGATCCAAAGATGATGGTGTCATCTGCATAAGAGAGGTGATTAATTTGTGGACTCCATTTAGGTAGTCCAAATCCCACCAAACTTTTCATCTTAAAACAGATTATTTAGGCTTTTAGACATTACCTCTACTGCAATGATAAATAGCACTAGGGACAAAGGATCCCTTTGCTTAACCCCCCTAAAATACTAGAAAAAATCATAAGACTAACCATTAACCAATACAGAGTACCAGTTACTACTTACCAACCTCCATATTATATCAATCATGGTCTCTGAGAAGCCAAACTTCCTTAACACCTTTGTCATAAATACCCATGACACCCTGTCATAGGCTTTTGACATATTTAGCTTCACCACCACATTATGCTTTGAGTTCCTCCTCCCTATATCCCTAATAATCTCCTGAGCTAGCAGAACATTCTCCGAAGTGTTCCTTCCCTTGATAAAACCTGTTTGATTAGGGGATATGAGTTGTGGAATGATATCAGATATTCTTTCCAAGAGTAATCTCGAAAAGATTTTGTTGACAAAATTACTCAAACTAATAGGTCTTAAATCCCCCATTTGTTTTACTATCTCCTTTTTGGGAATTAAAACCAAATTAGTATGAGTAATAAATCTTGGGAGGGAAAAACCACAAAAGAAGGCCCTGACCATCCTGATTACATCTTCCTCCACAATCTCCCAACAATGTTGATAAAAACTACCAGGGAACCCATCCAGACCACAAGCACTATCCCCATTCATAAGGAAAACAACCTTTCTCACCTCTTGTACATTTGTTATCCTCACAAACTGCTCATTCCTCTCCCCAGAAATCAGAGCTGGTATACAATCCAACATGCTAAAGTGTCATTTACAACATTATCTTCCATAAATTGTTTCTCATAGAAAGAAACAGCCTCAGCCCCAATATTTTCCCCCTGGGAGATGATGTCTCCTTCCTCCAATTGGATCTCAGAAATATTCATCTTTTTCCTTCTCCCCTTAACATAGGAGTGGAAAAACTTTGTATTTCTGTCTCCTTCTTCAAACCATTTCATCCTAGCCTTTTGCTTCTAGAATTCTTCTTCATATAAATAGAATCTTCTAAGCTTTGCATTCACCCTATTTAGCTCCTCCATGTTCTCTTGGGTGGGGGAAATCTCTAGTTGGGTCTCTTTAATACGAACCTAATCCTCCAAATCAACCACCTTCCTGAAGACATCCCCAAAAGTTTCTTTACTCCACACTGCCAGAGCTTTTTTCACCCTCTTTAGTTTGTGGTGGAATTCGTAGAATGGATCCCCGATGAAGTCAGCCCTCCAATTTTCCATCTTTTTAAAGCTGTCATGTTTAGTCCAAAAGTTTAGGAACTTGAATGGCTTATTGACTGGTTCCTCGGTAGTGTTGCACATCACATGAAGAAGGGCATGGTCAGACCCTTGCCTAATCAGATGATGCACTTCACTAGAAGGAAGGATTTGCATGAATTCCTGATTTGCCAGTACCCTATCAAGTCTCTTAAAAATACTCTTCCCCCGCTCTCCCATTCCACCAAGTAAAACTGCCACCTTTATGTTTCAGTTTTGTCAAAGCACAGCTAGATATACAACCTACAAAGTCCTATGCCTCAGCTTATGTTAATTGCAACCCCCCCCCCCCCCCCCCCCCCCCCCCCCCCCCCCCCTCCC
>JAOTQJ010000099.1:12970873-12982720 GCA_025642045.1 Solanum sejunctum | reverse complement strand
ACACTTGGTACACTTGTGCCAATCAATAAATCCCACATACCTTGACCCCACAACAAGCTTTATTCTTAAGGACCTAAGTTAGGTGAAATATTGCATTCGGTCCCAAACTTTATTAAATCGAACCAATTAAGGACGTTCGGGGTTTAAAGTACGTTACGGGTCCTAACAATTTTCATAATGCCATGTGCTAGTAATTATTAAGTCGCGCTTTCTGTTCCTTTCCTTTTCCGTTTTGCCATATCTAGTTCTTTCTGCTTATGGGTTTTGAGATGAGGGTAACCAGGAAACCACCTCTCTACTTCAATGAGATAAAGGTAAGGTCTGCGTACATTCTACCCTCCCCAGACCCCACTTGTGGGATTTCACTGGGTATGTTGTTGTTGTATGTTTGCTAATTTTCACTTGAATTATTTGAGAATAAATAATTATAATCTTAAGAAAATCATCAGTAATAAAATGTCAATCTTTAATTTAATAAAGATAGACCATCTATCATTAATATAGAAAAGATGGTAAACAATTGTAAGATAGACAATCTATATTTATACGTAAAAATTTGAAAGTTGTAATTTTAATATAGTGTTTATATCTTTCAAGGCCACTCAACTTTGAGATTATATTTAACATCATTGGACTTTGTTTTGTATCAATAAAATCACTCAACTAAACTAATTATTAAAAAAAATAAATTGACATGGCAAAAGATTTTTCGTCTATTATGTAAATATGATACCACAAATAAATAAAATTTAAAGATTTGACATTTTTAAGTTATTTGTAATTATATTACGAAAATATGAACCCACAACAACAACAACATTACCCCAATGCCTCAAAGGCTCCCGTCCATTGCGGGGTAGGGGGGATCGGATGTACGCAGCCTGACCCCTATGTTTAAAAAGATAGTGCGACTGTTTCCGGATGACCCATGATGAGCGTCGAAAGTAGCATTGACTAACTGCTACTTCACAATTGAAAGAAGCGCAAACAGTTTAAAAAACCATTTGCTTTATTCCATCATACCCCAAAGCCAAAAAATAGTGAATTTTTGTCTATTATGTAAATATGAACCCACAAAAAAATAAATTTTGTAAAATAATTTATTTAAATAAATTTACTAGTATAAAACTACAAATATAAAATATAAAATCAAGAAAATTAAAAAAAAAAAGTGTAAAAGAATTTGAGGGACATTTTTGTCTTTATATAATCTCATGGTATTAAATCCAAGGGATTAGCTAATACCACCAAATGGGAGGTATTAGTTAATACCATGTATGAGGTATTAACTAATACATGGATTAGTTAATACATGGGGCCAATTTCTACCAGACATAGTATTACTAATACGATTCCCCTAATCCTTGGATTATTTCCCCTAATCCCTCCTACCAAACGTCTCCTTAATCCCATGACTTATTGAGTAGTTATGTACATTTGTGCACATCTTGGGACAAGTCTGGATTTTTTTGGTTTGTGATGATGGCATGTCAATATGGTTTGCTGCCTTGATCAAATGTAGTCCTAAGTTTCGTTGATTAGTTGCAGCTTCTATTCAGTAGGTTCTTGATGTCCGAATGTTACAAATCTGCTCCTGTATTGTGAGTTGATGTCTTCCTGCAGCTTTCATGCAACAACATTATGACTGATTTTTCTGGTCAACATCCTGTTACAGGTAACTAGAACACAACCAGATATCATTCATGTGCATGAATGGCAGACAGGTGCTTTGCCTTTGTTCTACTGGGATATGTACCAGTTTCTCTCACTCCAGGTATGCTATAGGGGCTTCTGTTTTTCATTCCGTTAATTGCTCTGAAGCAGATCTGTCTGTTTTTTGCATTGACATCCCGTGCAGAAACCAAGAATTGTATTGACTATTCACAACATGGAGCATTATGGAGAATGCAGGTACACTTTTAGGCTACAAATGAAAGAAGAAATGTGGGATCAATTTTTCTAATATGTTTATGCTCTGTATATATCTAACCTCTTTAAGGGTGTGTAGTCTAGTGCTAGGAGACTGTTGCACACTATAAATTAATCCCTGAAGCATTTAACTAGATGCACCATTAAAGGAAGTGCAGAAACAACAAATTAAAGGAGACCATATCTAGGATGGTCTTTTGTCCTCCTTGTGATTGTTCAAATCTCTGTTTGCAGTTGTCTGAATTAGTGTCTATTCTGTATTCTCTTTTAGTATGGGCGAAATATGTTAGTTGTTGATTATGCCTTGGGGAATAACTTCTGGAAGGTATCCAATTTGGAGAAAGGTCTGTTAATAATACCCAGATCACTTCCTTCATAAAAAAAAATACCCATATCACCTTGAAATGTAAAACAGTGTGTACATTAGGGGAATATTCTGTGTACTAAAATTCCCATTGTCAATGGGTGATACTATGCAAGCATTCTGAATAACCTTTATTCATTTCTGCAATTATAACAAGAGAAAATTTTATAGTATAGAATTTTCCAAGTGGCTTCTTCTATGTTTTTATTGGTTTTCAACTAGGGATGTCTTCAGTATTGATATTGTAATGGAATACAATACTGATATGTTCATTTGCTGAAAAAAGAGTTGTTTTATTCTTGTCCCAATCTCTCAGGGGGTTAGTGAGAGATCCGGAAAGGCTCAGTTTGTCAGTAGTAGAAGTTAATTCAAGACTGGGGGAACGTTTGAAACTTGAAAGTCATTGTTGCAATCTAGAGATGGAAATGGGCCATGGCGGGTCGGGAAAGACTGGGTTAATTTTTTCCCTGTGTTGATTGATTCTGACAGCTTAATTATAGGAGTAGAATCATATTGTATTGGATGTAATTCATTGTATTGAACATGATATTGTCTTTCCTTATTCAGTCTTACGACTCATTGTATAAGAACACATTCTCATGGGTTGTATAATCATCAAGAAACACAAATAACTTTTTCTTCTTGAAATCTTCATGGTATCAGAGCTATTGCTTCCTTTTTGAGGTGATTTATCTCCCTCGCAGCTTGAGGGTTCTGTTTCTATCTAAGAGGTCAAGTTTTCTCTCTCTAGTTTGGATGTTCACAATACAATCTCCCTAGTTCTTATTCCAGTTATCAATGACAAGATCTAATGATATATGGGGAAGGACTCAATTGCCTCATCACCTTCTCTTGCACCCCTTTGACCCTCAATCATGCCTCTGATAGATGATCTCCTATTGCTGTAGAAAATGTTTTTGCTCCACTCAAAATTGTCATCCCATTTGGAAATTCCTTGAGTTATCATCATTTATCTGCATACCAGTGCATTTCTTTTCTCAATGGTCTTCTGTATTTATTCCTGGGTTTACTAGTAAGGCATTAACAGATCATTGTTGGAGATCAACAATGGTTGGTGAAGTGCGTGTGTCTATTCCAGTGGGGCTTATGAGTTACTGTCATTGGCGATTCATCACTCCGCAATTGGTTATCACTAGGTGTACGCAGTAAAGGTTGTGCAGCTAACTTAAGTCCACTTTGTCGTCGAAGGATGAATTTAAGTTTAAAGATTTTAGATTATTGCAATGCCTTATCTCTTTTTTATGAGGCTCGCATTTGTGAGATTGTTCTTATATATGGTTTCCATGAAAAGATGGCATTTTCATCAACTTAATACTAGACATGCATTTCTCTATTGAAAGTAAGAGGAGGATGTCTATATGAAATGTTCATCCAAGTTTGTTGCTTTGGAAGATTTCTATCCTGTATGTCCGACGTTGGCATCAAGGTCTGAAGCAGTCATTGTGGCTTTGATTGGAAGTTTCTAATATGTAGTTCAACAATTTGGCTTAATTTGTAGCGAGTCAAACCATTATATCTTCTATTTATTTTTGACTTTTTCTTTGGATCAATTATATGTAGTTTCATTCATAAACATGGCCAAATACTTGGATATATACAAGGTTTATACCAAAAGGTAAAGAATTTATAAAAAGAATGATTCTCTACAAATTCCAGTCTATCTTCTTTACAACTGGGAACTTTATGGATGCACCAAAGGAAAAGAAGGAATTGGAGGCTACTTACTCAACTTTCTTATGGAGTAGAGCTGAAACTCAGTCGGCTCCCAATCGTAGAAGTTCCTCTTAAATCTCAAGTCCCCAAAAGTCTCTCCACCGTGTGCCTCCCTAATTTGTTGTCTTCCATTTCTTTGGCAAGATATTCTGAGTAAGCTAGGAAAATCATCTTTCAATAAAATATTCTCATACCACTTATATCCCTAAAATTTAACTATCCCATCTTATACCTTGAATGAGATATTTGCTCCGAAATCATCCCATCCCTTCATGATATTCTTCCACGAACCAACCCAAGAGGCATAGTCACATCTCTAGTTCTCCCACTCTCCTTCCAGTGCCCCATATTTATTAAATATCACCCCCTCCAAAAAGCATTTACCTCCACCCTGAATATCCACCACAATTTACCAAGCAATGAACAACTTTAAGTCTTTAATACCAAGCCCTCCCCACTTATTTGGAGATGTGACAGTGTCCCACTAACCAAATGCAGCTTCCTTGCCCCATCTGCTGCGTTGTAAAGAAAATTTTGTGAAGCTTTTCCGACTTTTCTGTGACTGAAGCTGGAGCATGAAACAAAGACAAGAAGTAGGTGGGAGTATTCGATAAAGTGCTCTTGATAAGTACTTTCGTCTCACCTTTGGACAAATGTTTCTTCTGCCACCCTACTAATCTCTTCTTGTCCCTCTCTAGAACCAGATTTCGCACCGTAAGATCCTTGTTTGAAGCACCTAACGGTAATCCAAGATTAGTAGTTGGAATTTGGAAGAGTCTCAACTCTATAATTCAAAACTTGAGCAAGCGATTCAATGTCGTTCACCTCCAGACAGGTATAATTTCACAACAACAACAACATACACAGTGGAATCCACAAGTGGGGTCTGGAGAGGGTAGAATATATGCAGACCTTACCACTACCTCATAGAGGTATAATTTCACACTTTCTTAAATTGATTTCAAGGCTTGACACCACCTAGAACCATGTGAGCACTTGGCCTAGATACTATAATTGGGATGCTGCGTCACGAAAAACAAGGTATCATCTGCAAACAAGTGAGAAACTGAGACTCGGCTGGAGTGGGAGAGTTAGAGTCGAAAAGAGGATTCCTCACTTCTTTCTCTCATTCAAAACCGTGCATGAGACTTTCATCTCACACGGCTCCTCTGTCCCAATTCCCCAACTGCTGTAATGAAACCTTCGAGAATCCTCCCATAACAACTTATCCATCATCCTACTCGGTGCTTCCATTACTAAAATGAACAACATCAGAGATAGAGGTTCCCCTTGTCAGACCCCTCGAACTCCTAGAGAAGCCGCAAGGATTACCATTCACCAACATTGAATATCTCACTAAAGAGATGCAAAATCTTACCCATCTTCTCCATTGAACCTCAAATCCCTAATGTAAAATGGAGTCAAGGAAGCTCTATTCACATGATCATATGCCCTATCAATATCTAATTTGCAGAACTCGTCTTTATTATATTTTTCTTGACAGTCATTTGGATGCATTTTGACTGATCAAGACTATCCAGGTTAGGGACTTATTTACAAAGATTACTTAGATTTTTTAGAGTGGAGAATAATTCGTAATATTTCTTTTCTACTATATATAAGCGGCTAAAAGTAGGCAGCGGTGGAGTACATGCCTGCTTCAGCTGCTTGCTTAAGTAGGCAGCTGCTGATTGACGTGTCAGCTTTAACTGTTTGATTTTATATTATTCTATTAATTATTTCTTCAGCTACTTCAATTATGGTTTTACAATATTTACCCCATATTGTTCAACTATTTCAACTGTGATTTAACAATATTACCCTTAATATGAAACGAGGTTAAAAGAACTATAAATCAAGTAATTACCAATTTATAAATTTAAAAGATTTGTTAAAAATTTAAATGGTGTTTGAACATAAAGGGGAGTTAAGTTGCTCAAGCAGGCAACAGGTCGACATGCCTGCTTGAGCAGCTTGAGGGTATATCTATAGTTTTTCGATGGTTTTGATATTTTAATTTGTTTGTCTTATTTTTGGTGTTTTATATATTTAAAAATTATGCAGAAAATACTATTAATCCAGGAAACAGCCTCTCTACCTCTATGAGGTAGGTGTAAGGTCTGCATACATTCTACCCTCCTCAGACCCCACTTGTGGGATTCCACTAGGTATGTTGTTGTTGTTGCAGAAAATGTCTTTAATCATGATATTTGACAACTTAAAATACTTTTAAAAACATGTTACGTAAAAGTATAAAAAAATTACTATAAATCATGATAATTGACAACTTCAAATTTCCATAAATCTAGATAATTAACAATAGTAATATATCTATATATGCAAATTAAATAAAAATACTATAAATCACAAGAATTAACAACTTAAAATATTTATAGAACATACAAAAAGTTCAATTAACACTCAAATCAGTGTCGCATAAATAAGTAAAATGACGTAAACATAATATAGATCACAATAATTTAAAAACTTAAAAATTATAAGCCATAAAAAAATTGACTTTTGCCACAAAAATTGGGACAAGAGGAGTAACATATGTTATTTTAAAATTACATTAATAAAAACTATAATTCACAGTAGTTAATAATTTAAAATATTTAAAAATCACATTAAAATTTAATTGACTTTCTAAATTCTGTCTATATCATATGAATTAAGATACAAAAATAACAGATATTGGGCTCGTGCTGGCACAAGCACCGATGTCTAGGCTCATGTGTATATTTTTATTCTAACTATTTATCAGTTTGTATGTAACCTACGTTCTATTGAAGGAGTTGTTCTTCTATAGTGTTAATGAATCAATTGAAAATATGGTCTCTCCTCTATTCACTTACTCTTCAACTATTTTTCATTCTCTCCTTCCCTCCTACCTTGAAGCAGTTGTTCTACAAAAGAATATGTGATGCATGCGTGCAAGCAATGCCCATATACATATATTTTCTGTTGTTTGCTCACTTTGGAACCTTTGGTTTGCTTGAGTGGTGGTTTCGATTGTCACATTTTGTAAGAGTCAGTCTGTTTCTAACTGACACGCACTTCAGAACTTGATTGGTTCTCTTGCATGGTGGTTTTTGTTGTCATATTCTTTTAAGAACTCTGTTTCTTTCTAACTAAAAAGCTCTTTTTTGTTTTGTTTTATGACTATAACTGCAAACTGACCATTGCAATGCAACTGTAGCTGAACTCCAAGTACTATCTCGTCAATTTGTTAATATAAGAGGCTAAAGAGACTCTTAGTTCTATCAAAAGCTGCAGGGATTTGATCTGTCAAATATACATACTCATTCTCTAACCTTTTTTGCTCCAGTTCATTGCTGGATAACACTTTGAACCAGCTATGTAACAGAGTAAAATTGCTGTAGTTTGTTTTTCCCTTTGCTTTCTTAGAAAAGCCATGATTCAGTCTGCTGCTAAGCTAAAACTAGAAGGATGTGAAGCTAATAGTTGGTAGCTGAGTCTGATGCAAACAAGTCTTTTAGATTTATCAAATTCTTCTCATGGTCTTCCTCTAATTTCTTTGACAGACAAGAGCAACTCAGTAAGTTTGGTCTTGATGGATCTGCCTATGCAACTGAAGACAAGGTGTCCTCATTTATTGAAGATTTAGTTATCATAATTAGTGCAGTCTATGTTGTTTTTTCAGTTTTAAGTTTTTATCAAGATTCCAATGCTTCTGTGAAGTGGTTTAGAGCTCTGAATGTGTTATATTTTAGGCTTGCAGCCACTTATTTGTGTGTTTCTTTTATCTTTAGGGTACTGTCTCCTTTACCCTGAATAAATTGCTTTATTCTGAATGTGGCAGGCTGTAGATGATCGCACAGTTGGCCATAATCCAGAGAGGTTAAGTTTGTTGAAAGGTGGCATAGTATACAGCAATGCTGTAGTGTAAGTTAGCTAAATCTAATGCAGCTACTTCATTCGCCTAAAAGGTTTGCTCTTTCTGGTGTGAAATTAATTTTCCCCAAATGACGTTGGTCCAGTTTTATCAGCGAATTTCCCTTTTGATTTCTTGTCAACGTCCAACAAAATCCAACTATAGCTTTTACCTTTGAGAAACAAACTATGTCCTCAAGTACCCATTTCCATGTAAATGAGTCATTTTCTCAACCATAGCCTAGTCCTAGCTAAGATGAGCCATTGGAAAGTGGATAAGTTTGTAACAAGAACATGATATGAAGGTGAGAAATAGTGCTAACTTATGAAATTGAAATAGTATGAGGATTGGGAATAGACTGGATACCTCTGCAAAGAGGAACTGTAAAAAGTCGATTGATGTTTCTTCTCATGATTTGTCTGCAAAATGCACTTAATGAGTAGTGACTCATCCTACTCCAAATGAATAAGCTGAATGAGTTTGACCTTGATATAGAATCAAATGAGTAAGAAATAAGGAAAAATCGCAATAGAAGTTACATTGACTAAGATGAAGTATTTGTTTGTAGTGGGATCATAGCGTTCATAAGATTTTGAAAATGGGAATGCCTAAATAAACATAGACTTGCCTTTTTCATGTCCAAAGGTGAGATTGTGCAAAGATTGTACAGCTATACAGATCATGAAAGCGGAAATTGAGTTTGATTTTGATATAGAATCAACTGAGTTCTTCTATGCTGCAAAACAAAGGAAGTCTTCCAATTGATTATGTAACAATTAGTGGGAATATCAATACGAAAATGAAAGGAACATGAAGATGTATAAGTTATTTGCAACGTGTTCTATTCAAAGTCATTTTGTCAAGAAATATGCGAACATGCTAGATGCAGGATGACTTGGAGAGGGATAAAAGATGAGAAGGATGTGGAAAATATATTAAATATTCTATAAAGCACCACATTGATTACAAATGTTATCATAAAAGGCTTGAAAGATAAAAATATTCTGATCTATTTCTACAACAGATATCAAGTGCAGCAGGAATAGCTATCAAATAAAACTAACACAATTTAGTGTAAACAACTTCAAATGTAAGTGTTCCCTATTCTGGATTAACTTTGGGAAGACTTACAGCGTGTGTCGCAAACTAAGATGACTCACACTCTAAATAAGGCATTGTAGACTGATTTGGGACTATCTTTTTGTAACTTGGAGATATAAGTATGTTTCAAATGGATATGAAGTAGATAAGAGGCACCAAAAGTAAAAACAGCTGGGCTTTTCGGACTGAATAACTGATACAAGTGTTGTTGACTTGTGTCCTTTTCTAATTATTTGCCCCTTACTGAATTCGTGCAGAATGACAGAATTAACTAAACAAATATTGAACAATTTAAGTTTTTGGTAAGTTTATTAATAGATACAGGATTTTATGGACAATCAGATGCAAAAATCATTGAAGTTAAAGGAAATGAAGGAAAAGGGGATCTGTACCTAATAACTACAGTTTGCTCGTACTAACTTTTTTCTTTCCTTGTGTCTGGTTTTAAGTCTGAAATTTGGGAAAAATTTGAAGTTTTCACTCATAAATCTACTACAGGCTATCCTGAGCTTGTAACAGCTATTGGAATTACATTTCTCCAGTCACTACTTTTGTCCAACAATACTTTTGTCGCCCCCCAAAAAGGATATATGAACTATCTTCAGTCATTATTCCATCAAAACAAAAAACTATCTTCTTTCTTTAATTTCTCTTCTTAATTTCAGTACAGTTTCACCAACCTATCTCAAGGAGACACTCTGTTCTGGATGGCTTTCTGGTGCTTTGATGAGAAACCGTGATAAGTAATGTCTTCAGCACTTACCATTAATAATATTTCCTTGTTACATTAATCTCTGTTTCATGAATCCTGCTTCAGCCTCTCTTTCTGAATCTCTGTAGAAATTAGCATGTGACATATTTAATATCATGCCAATTACTATTAAATTTTCTCTCTTTTACTTAGCTTTATTATTATTATTTTTTTGGGTATCTGTTATCCTAATAAAGCTGTTTAAACGAGTTATCTTATCATTCAGGTATTCTGCCATTTTAAATGGGATCGATACTGAAACTTGGAATCCAGCAATAGATATTTATTTGCCTGCTAAATTTGATGGTAACTATTTCTGTGATGTTGTAGAAGTACTTAGATATCACTTGCTTTGAGCTACCATTGCATATGTTTTCCCTGTATGAGCGATGCTAATGTTGGTATAGATTCAAACAGATTACGTCTTAATCCAAAATATTAAAAAAGATCACCTCATCCACCTTGGACATGCGGAAGCACAATGGAGTTTGATTTTCCTTTTTCTTTTTCATTTGTTTGAGCAATGTAGCCACAGGGTTCATGCAGAGGAGTTAACCCAAAAATTGTCACAATCAGTGTTGTCCATCAACTGCCCCAGGGACAATAGCATAGGGTGACTTCACATTATTTCGTGATACTCATTGGTCCAATGTATCTAAATAAAGACAAGTGCAAGAAAAGGGCTTCAATTAAAACCCACTACCCAAGGCTCATTCAGTAGATATATGGTTTTTGTTCTTGTATTGTTCTCTAGGTATTGGGGTGATGCATAGGGTAAGATAATTGTAATTGTTTAAAAACAAATCATTGCTGCTGCAGGAATTTCCGTTCTCTTAGTGAGGTGAAAATTTACTAAGTATTGCCTTGCTCTGAAAGACGCTAGGAACTTGCACTTAATAGACTTACATTAACAACAACAACATACCCAGTAAAATCCCATAAGTGGGGTCTGGGGAGGGTAGAATGTATGCAGACCTTACCACTACCATAGAAGTAGAGAGGCTGTTTCGTGGGAACCCTCATCTCAAAACCCCTAAGCTGAAAGAACTAGATATGATAAAAAGGAAAGGGAGAGAATGTAAAGAGCGACTAATAATGACAGTATGTAAATAAGGTAAAATTAACACATAATACGACAAATAATGCGAACACATGACAAAAAAACACCTAACCCTGCCATTAGCCGTTCTATAAGGTAACATGGAAGAGCTGTCAATTAGTTTTCATTCTTTAGTTGTTTAATTGGATAACTGCAGTATAGAGCTCAAAGTGCAGAAATGGGATGAAAAAAGTATAACTATCTTTATCTAATCCAAAAAAAAAAGGTAGGACAATTTTAATGAAATCCTTTTGGCTTGTGAATAAGAATTAATCCTGGCAAGTGTTTGGGAATTTCAAAAGCTTTTTAATCATAGCTCAGGGGCTTGTCCTTAGGCTCTATACTCTGGTTATACCAGCTTGCTGCTTTCTTGATCCGATTTCCATGGTCACTGGAAATTACCAAACTCATTATGTGTTCCTAAAAGCCTCATGATCCACTCTGTTAATATTGGTTACGATAGTAGTGTCATAGGTAGTTCTAGTCATTGGTTATTGAATGTCATTGAGTTACCAAAGTACGGCCTGATGTGAATTTGCCAGCAGAAGGGAAAAGTATGTATCTTGAAGTTCAGTCCAATATTTCTATTATGTCTTCCAGGATGATCCCCATGTAGAGGCCTGATCCAACTTTGATCTTTTCAGTTAGAATAAACCGTGATCCAGTATTTCCAGTATTTGGATGCTCTCTTTACACATTTTTCCTGCTTAGGAATGTAATACTCCTTTCACATCTTTCAGCTTTGGGAAGCTCTTGCTCCTTTTAAGTATATTGCTTTAGATTCTAAGAGCTGTCGCACGCATCAGACCTTTCTGTTGTTTAGGAGTTAATTTTCATCAGTGGATTCACTTAACTTGACTTGCACTGCTTCACTTATACATTTTCTATAAAATGTGCAACCTATTTACAGTCAACAACTTAATGTCCTCATGGTTCCTGCTTTGCCATTAATCTGCTCGTTTCTTCGTTACTTA
>JAOTQJ010000099.1:12889597-12905424 GCA_025642045.1 Solanum sejunctum | reverse complement strand
TAGAAGAAATGTTGCATTCGGTCCCAAACTTTATTAAATCGAACCAATTAAGGACTTTCGGGGTTTAAATTAAATTAAGGGTCCTAACACAGGCGTGGACCCTCACTGCCCAAAAATTAATTAGCGAAAATTTTATTTTAACTCGATTTCTCTAAAATCGAGCCGAGACCATTTTTTCACTCAATTTTTCTCGATGATCACAAATTCGGTCTTGGATTTGCGAATGAAGCATGAAAAGATGCATTACGCATATGATTCCTTTCTAGGGATATTTTGGTAATTTCGTTGGGTGTCACACTTAACTAGAGTTTGGTGATGGGTATAGAGTTGCCTTAAAAACTCTTTTCACAAATGTTAGACTTTATGGGTGGACTCAGATTTTGTAGGACTACAGGTATTGGATGGAAAAGTGATTTTATATCTCTTTTACTAATATTTTTTAGTTAGTTTTTTATTTTTATATATAAGAGATATATATTTTTATGTATAAGAGATCTGAAAAGATCTTCTCTTTTCAAATTGTAGAGATCTAATTTCCTTGATATTTGGATACCAAGTTGAAAACTACAAAAAGGGAAGGTTTTTTGTTGTGTTAAATTCAAGATTAGAAACCTTGGGGGCTTAAAGTAAGGATCGAGTTGCAAGGTTTTAGTTCTTTTGGACTTGTTCTTTAATATTGCTGAATTTGTTTTGAATGTTTGACAGTATATACCTAAGAAAATGAACAAAGATCTTCCTTTTACTGGAGCTCCTGTGGTCCTCACTTTTGGTAAATAGAAGTGAGATTTATTTTATGGTGGAGTCGAATCTACTAACAAATTTAGTACTGGGTGGAAAAAATTTGCGAATGATAACAATATGAAGAAGGGAGATGGACTTCTGTTTGAACTGTCAAAGTGTACAATTAGCGAAATTGAATTTAGAGTTCAGATTCTTAAAAGTGAATTTCCTGCTGAATTGACTCCTGAAGATGTGGAGGGCACAAACAGTAAAAACCCAATAATAATTGATTAAAAATGATCAATTGCAGTAGTTTCAGTCTTCAAAAATAAATTTTATCAATTCTAGCAATTTCATGTATTATGTATGACTCATTTTATCAGTACTGCTTTTTTATTTTTGTGAATATATTGTGGCTTATAATTATGAAACTGGTGATAATGTTCCCAGCCAAGTTATCTAGTTTATTTGGAAATCTTGTTGCTCAATTTCAAACTCGTCCAACTTACATTTTATTAATTATTATTAGACGGCAATTCATTATCAACATCAAAAGGACAGAATCTGTGCGCTTGTAAATGTGTGTTAGGTCACAACTAGTCCTATTGAGTTTCTTATTTTAAGCAATTTTATGCGTGTGGAATATCCATTATTGATAATTATATTGAATTATAATAAGATTATTATATTGACGAGCTAATGAACTCTCTTTCTTTCACTTCAATTTATATTTTATATTTTTTTATTTATTTAGCTTCAAAAAGAATGTCTTATTTTTTTTTAGAAACTCTTTAATTCTAACTTTTCTTTTTTTTACTTTCTTAAAGTTCATATCGAATCAAGATAGAACAAATAAATTAAAAATAAGGGAGTATACTTATCATGTTCTTTCTTTTATTTTCATTTTTTGTTATTATTCCTAAATATGTCCAAAAATTATTTTTTTTCTTTGAAATTAAAGATCTATCCAGCATGTCATAAATCTTAAAGTTTTGATATCTCTCTACTTCAGAGAGATGATAAGATAAAACAACATATATATGACTCTTAAGGTAAAGCTACTTCATGTTGATGCATAGGTCATTTTCCAAAATTATGTATTACTCAATACATGAGCACTATTGGTTCCTCTCATATTTGCATCACACAAGGATTTAATGTGATTTTGTATAAATGAAAAAAATATATAAAAGAAATTAATTATAGAAATAGAACAGAAAAACATAATTGTCGACTTAGAAACAATGACACATTTCATGGACTATGAAAACTAATTATTTTCTCTTTGCATTTTTTTGATACTAATGTTGAATACGTGCATTGCACGTGTATCATGTGACAAGTAGTTTTTGTTGTTTTAATGTCATATATAGATGCTTAATAAATAGAATGATTAATATTTGACACATATTTCTTTTTTTTCACTTTTGTTTATAATCATGTACATAATTTGTGACAAAAAAACTTAAATGGAATTTTCATTTTACCTGCTAGTTATCAAACTTAAGGAAAATACGCCCATCTTATTAATAAAATTTATGCCTTACAAATAATTTATACAATAGCTGTACAAATCAACATGACAATTTAAAGAACGGTGTTGAGGTGGTTGACTTGTTGATTCTCCTGTGTAGGTGAGTGAATGTCATCCTAACCTTTAAATGTAAAGCATCTTATTTTGTTAGAATTGTACAATGCGTAAGGAGATCGTTTTTTGTATTATCATAGAGAAAAATGTTATATGTGGGTCACATACGTAAAACTTCTTTATAGACGATGTTCTTAGTGTATGTACCACTTTATGTTTTGGTTGCTCTGTTAGAACCAAAACTTTGGTTGTGGATATCGATGTCCCTCTCGATAGTGCAATGTATAATTGACCACGTGAGAAAACATGTTGGGGCAAATACAAGCCAATAGTGGAAATTGTTTGTCCTTGTGCTTTATTTATGGTCATTGCAAAGCAAAGACGCACTGAAAATTGCTTCTGAATAAATTTGAATAGATACCCTTCATGTTTAGGTGGTGACAATTGAATTTGTGGAAGAAAGACACGCTTAGTTGCATAATGTCCACTCGTAATTTCAGCATGGATGACATTCTTGTTAAAGCCTTTACATATCATTCTTATACCATTACATAAGCCATTTGAAGGATCTAAATTCCTTAGCAGCATGATGGGTGCATTCTCCTTTAATACTAACCTACACTTGAAACAGTGTGTTTAAGTGTAGTTGTATAGTCATTTGTAAGTAGATTGTTTCAATAGCAATGCATACTGTATTCTTGTAATACCTGTGTGATGGGAGTCTGTTTGGCATTAGAGTATTGAGATATTCTTCTTGGTAGTAGTTATTGGTATCATCTTCTTCCGAGTCAAAACTTATAAATATCTTGCTTCCACCTGGAAACATGGTTATTAGTTTGTCATTCAACTTATTCGCATCCTCATTTTTACTTGCTAGAATCGCCCCTTCTGTTATATATTTTGCATTTCCAGTATTTTCATGTAGGTTCGAAAATATCTATTTTATCAAGCATTCTTTCAGGTATTTCATCGCTACAATGCTTAATAATCAACTATTTTAGAAGAAGAATTAAATTGTCTTTTATTGTTGATTTTTCTCAATTACCCACACTGAGTAAGAAGTCACTAAATGTTAGATCAGCTCTTGCTCTCATATTTCTTGTTAATTGGATCTTGTTCATAAAATGCTAAAAATATGATTTCACCAAGCTGCCATTAACAGTTTCTGATCTTGTTGATTTAGGAATGACTGGTAACACCTGTTGGAAATCTCCAACAAACACCATGACTTTTCCCCCAAATGATTTATCGACATCCATTATATCTTTGAAGCTCCTATCGACTGTTTCTATTGTTTGTCGCTTGGCCATCGGTGCTTCATCCCAGATAATGAGTTGTGTTGTTTTAATCAATTTGGTAGCACCATTTTATTTTGACATGTTTGTTATAGTTGAGTCATTTGTTTGCAAGGGGATCTCAAACCTTGAGTGAGATGTATGGTCTCTAGGTAAAATTGAAGCTGCAACACCACTTATAGCTATTGCCAAGGCTATCATACCTTTTGATCTGATATTGGCCAGCAACGCACGATGTAGGTATGTTTTTTCAGTTCCACCAGGTTCATCAACAAATAATGTCCCTTCTCTACCATAATCGATTGTTTGCAAATTTTTTTCAAAAGCCTGCTCTTGTTCAGAATTTAATTTTGCCTGGGCGTCAAAATCTTCAATAGATACTTACACAGACCTTTCTTCATTTATTTCTCTACATTCTGATGTCCCAACTTCGTAGAAGGAGTTATCAAGGTGAGGAAGGTCATATATGTTTATGTTTTTGCCTATACTTTTCAAAAAATAATTAACACTCTTCAGTGTATATTGGAAATATGGCATTGGGTAAGTTGCTATGCATTCTGCTAAAAGTCATCAGACATATCCTCGAAATAAGTATTCCATAGTTTTCTAATATAAGTTGGATTACAGTAAACCAGAATTATTACAACAAACCTCGGAGAGCTGGTGGCATTTTGAAATGGACAGCCTCAGCTAAAAATTTTGATATCCTATTGTCCGACTCTAGTAAGCTTCTTTTTTTGGCAGCTTCTTCAAAGGTCTCACATTACCTTTCATTAAAAGTGAGCAAGTCCTCAAATGACATTAGTCCTCTTCCATGATTTAGTAAGAGACGTCCATAATATCTTTCCCCTTCTCTAGGATTAGCTGTAAAATTTGAGAGTTGGTAATTTTTTACTTTAAATGTTAAAATTGTGTATGAAGGTTAAGCTTAGTAAATATGCCTTATCGGTTGCAATGCGACCAATTATAGTTTTGATTTTTCTTTTTGTCCAAGTCTTCCCCTATGAATTCCAAACATAATGCTCAAGAAATTCTCTATGTAGAAATGCACGTGCTTCAGCATCGTTGGTGTACATTGTAAAATACTCGGTCAACATTGTTTACCTGATACCATTCTAAGCGATGATATTTTGCAAGTTTTGCTTCTTCTAATAAAATACAATAAATTGTTATAGAGTTAGTATCCATAATATTTTGAGTTTTGTAATATTTTTGAAATAAATTATATTTTTGTTCCATAGATACATGCGTACCTGAGTATTTTCCAGGGAGATGTAATTGAAAGTTGATGATCGGAGGTTACATTTTGCTCACATTGAATACATAAATTCTCCATAGTGCTTCAGGAGGTGATACCCACCGCACATCTTGAAAATTTGTACCTCATCAATATTTTTTTCAATATCATCAGACTCGATATAAATAGCACACATATCATGGCCCTTATATATATACTTATAGAGATACTTTATTGCTTTCACTCCAGAACAAACCTCGACATTGATGTGACAATTGTATCTTATAAGCAAAAAAGGGTTGTAAGGTACCACCCATTGGTTATCAATATTCATTCTATGAACACTCTCTATCCTTCCATCCCTTCTCCTTTTGTAAATGGGATATCCATCCTTTGTTTGAATCAACTTGTTACTGTAAGGCCAGGGATAATGATATTTGCATTGGCCATTTTGCATGCACAAATTTGTTGGCCTCTTATTTTCACATGGATCATACATCATATGCTTGACTACTAATTCATGAAACAAGGGATATTTTGATTTGCAGAAATCTCTGTAGAAATAAACTTATTCTACTAATCTATTGATTTAATCTTGCGAGTCTCCTTTAGTATGAGCAAAATATGTATGTGTGGTAGTCCTCATTTTTGGAATGCTATCACAAATACATGAGCAACCACAATTTCAAATATTTCTTTCTTTAAGACTTGATCTTTAAGATCTTGCAACTTTGTTCGGAATACTCTTGTGACCAAGTCAGGTTTGTCTTGAGTAATTTGGCCCGCGCTTAGTTCTTGTTGGATCTCAACCCAATCAGGAATGCACGTCATTGTTATGAAAAGATTGGGTCTTCCAAAATGTTGAACCAAAGCCATTGCGTTTCCAATTTTATGTACAGATTAACCACAAATTGTTGCAGTAATCTTTCACATAGCAGCAATACTGATGTCTTTGCTTCTTGTATTTTCAGCTTATAACAGTAGTACTCTCAGCAAGAAATAACTTTTTTTGACTCACGACGGACATCTTTAAGTATTAGATATCATATTATATATTTTAAATATGTCGTATTGTCTATAAATTTGATAAAGTATGTCCTAGTTTTTATTATTCATTTTTTTACTATGGTGTATATAGGATTTATGTATTAGTATTGACTTTTCTCTATATTGATGTTTGATATAAAAGATTAATAATTGTTAGTTATGAATAAGATGTTTCAAAAGTGTTAAGACTATTGGCAGTCATATTTGTATACAAGGTAATAAAAATGCTAAATCATTAATCTAACTTAAAAAAATAATATAGGAACTAACCAATGACACATTTTCGTAATTAGCAATCAAGGTTATAGTACAATGGAAACGTTAACCCTACCAAAATATCATATTGACATTTTATTAGCTAAAGCTTAAAACGTTTAATAAGTGTTAAATAGTATATAGTAATAAATAATTCAAAGTCATTCAATAGGATATAATAATGGTGACAGATTTAGGTGTTGATAATTATTGTAGTACATACTACCTTGGTCCTCGTTGGCAATTATTGCATCCGCTGATGTAAATGTTGAGATACAATTGGTGCTACTTGTGACTTGGTTGCTTCTTGTTTGATGGTATCTTTTATTTTGTTTTGCTATTTCTTGATGCCATCCACTTTCTCCTCTTGGAAAGATCAAAGGATATTGTAGGGGGTCATAACAACCATAGTTATGTTTGATTTGATGCTTATATCTTAAATGTTCATGAACAATAATCTCTCGCTCAAAAGGGGTATTAGGATTATTTCTAGCTATTCAAATTGTTGCCGCTTGATCTACCGATGGGGTGTTGTACAATAGTTGATCCAATGACACACTTGCAGCAATTCGAAGTTAGAAATTATGGGAAAGGAAATGATCTTTCAGTTGGCAAAAGATTTGTGCATATGGATTTTCCTCTATTATTTGTTTGATGTTCCTTGCAATTTTGTCCGACAAAAGTCCTTCTTTCACTTTTGATATCCTGTTGGCTAACTCATTATCTGTATCAAAGAAATATAATTGAAAATAGCATGGATTGTTATCACGTGGTACCAATAAAGGTAGATTATGATATATTTATCCTTGTGGCCTGAATGTGTATACTCCTTTTCTTGCAGATGTTATTTCCTTATTAAGATTTACATCGAAAGATGTAAAAGCAAAGATGTTATTATATGCTTGAATATTTTTTCTGAACTCTATGGCATCATCTGTATCAGCTACAAATATTTGATGTAGTTCTTTTGGAGGCTCAACATTTGCCAATTTGATATATTCATTTGCACAGCAAAATGTTGGAGGTTCATGTTCAAATCTTTTGGCATCATAATAAATGCAGTTGGGGACTATTTTTAACTTATGCAGATATGATATTGCTAAGTTGTAAGTAATATTTCCTATATATATATATGCACACATACACATACACATACGGCGGGAGGCATGTTAAATCTCTAACATCCAATAAGTAATGAATGTAAAAGTTTTGTAGCATGTAAATAGTTTTTTCGTTAGTTTACCTTTATCTTTTGACTCTTCAGATAAAGCTCTAAAAAGCCAGTTTATTTTAGGTTGCTTCTTCAAACGTGATTGTTCACCTTGTAAATCTGCAATTATTTAGGTTGCTGCTATATATTTATTGACCCTTTGCAAAGTGTTATGCAATTTATTTTCCTCTATAGTAGAAACAAAAAATTATATATTTAGATAAACTATGTAATACTTAGGTATGCATGTCAATATGTTGATCCTGCAATAATCAGGTATGTGAATTTAATTTATATCAATATGTCAGTTCTTACCTGTATAGATTGCATCATGTCTTGGATGGATGTTATGGTGATCATCTTTACCGGTAGAAACAATTCCTTTTCTTGTATCACCTACAATATTATTTGTGTAGAACTGTTAAATATCATTATGATGAATAATAAGTTGTCAATATATGTGATATACCTTTATACTGATTGTTCATCATTTGTTAAACTCTGGAATCAAATTAAGATGGTTGACTTGGCTTCTCTAGCCCCAATGTGTATAGCTAATTTTTCATAATCTAGAACATGCTGAAATGATGAACATCAATTTTGACTTTTTTTAATATTATTTTTTCCATATACAGGTAATGAATACATATGGTAATATAGTGTTAATGTTTGCATATAGAATTAACAAATACCTATAGTGTAGGATGCATTGCTACATTCTTCAATTGTATAAAGTCAATATATCCACAAAAGAGTATAGTTGATCTGTATGTAAAAACAATGTGAACATGGTGATTTTGTATGAAATTACTAAATCAAATTCATAAACACATGAGTAAGAAAGTTTATAATACTATTAGTTGAAGTTGCTAAATAAGAATAGTAAACAACTTATTAATATTATATTAGGAAGATAGTACACGTAGTTGACTGTAGCGAATAGTTAAATCAATTTTCTATTAATCTTTTTCCACTTTGATCTTTTTCGAAATCATTGTTGGTTGCTCTGCACACTTGGGTTTGACCTTCCTAGTCTTTCTGCTTCGTATCTCAATTATCGGGATCTCATCGTCACTATCATCTAAGGCTTTTTGATTTGCAATATCATGTATCTTTGCAGCTTTCTGACTCGTTTTATCAAGAATCAGAGGTTCCTTTGTAATGCCATCTTCGAGTTTTTTTTCCTCTTTGTTTTCTGTGTTATTCATAGAGTTTGAATATTAATTTCGATGATGTTGCTAATTTTTTCTGCAACTATCACTTTCACGTCTTCAAAGTCATGTTGCTTCCCTTTTTTACTTTTACATTCTTTTTCCTCTAGATTCTTTGCTTTTTAATGGGGATTGCAACCTCACTTTTTATCAGTTGCATCTTTCTTTCAACCTCATGTATTTTCACAGCTATCAAACTCATATTTGAAACTGCCTTTGAAAAATTACGATCAATCTTCACAAGGATACTGAATTCTTTGTCCTTACTCAATTCCATCTAGCGGTAGTACACAAATTCTTCTTTCTGTGGAATAAAATAATCAATATATATTAACATAAATGTTCACTAAGAACGGGATTAAGTTCTTTAGATTGGTTGTTCTTTAATATCTTGGGATTAAGTTCTTTAGATTGGTTGTTCTTTAATGTACTAATGGATTTACCTTTTTACATGCCGATTGAACATACTCTTTTACATCACAACCAAAAAAGTATTTTACCGTATCAAACAATGCAATACTTAGATATTGTTCCTCAATAGTGACATCAATATTTAGCCTATACCTGAAATACATTTGAAAAGATAATCATCAACTCATCATTTGTTTGTTGTGCTAAGTAAACTTTTTGTTAATTCTTTATGTATTTCACCTCTCCTCATAATCAATATCTCCAGTCCTGCAATAGCCACAACTTGTACTACTCTTTACAAGATTCACTCGCCTATAGCATTTCTTGCAGGTATGATACCACGGCTCATGATTAATGTCAACACTGGATACCATAGCGTTACACTTATAGTACATGTCCTACACATAAGTTAGCACAACCAATATGTTGCATGTTAAACATATAAATTTACTACTCATTGATATATTAGGAAGGGAAGGTACCTTCACATTGGCAAGCGAACTATTTAAAATATCTCCAATTCTCACTTCCTGAGCTGTTCATAGTACTTTACTTGGCATTAAACTTATGTCAATATTTGCGGCCTTCATCCCATTATGCCTGTAATTCAAATGGGAAAAAATAAAATGAAGTATAGATAAATTGCATATGTAAAGGCTATTATTAAGTTGAAGGTAATAAGATGTTGTATTTGTACCATAATTGAAGATCATTAGCCTTTTCAAATGGTGGACTGATTAGCAAACTACTGATCGAAGTCGTGGGAAAAACGAAATTCCCTATTTTGAAAAGAATAATAATTTAGTGATGCCTTTGCATAGTACAAAATAATATTCAAATATATAATATTGGGAATTTATACCTTGATAAATAAAGCATTTCACATCGCAAAAGGAGAGCACCGGTTTGAAATTGTCAAGGTTCTCTAGTAATTGACCATCTATCTCAGCAAAATCTCCCCATAAAGTCATAACTTTTCTATTATATCTATGTATGCAAAATTGAGTATCTTTATGGATATAATTTTTTCATGTGAAATTGTGTATAGCACAGATGCAATGTAAGTATGAGCTTACATTTCGTTTGAAACTATTACTTCTCGCCTTTTGCTTCGTCCTTCTCCATTTAGTGATTTTACTTTTATTAAAATACACACCACATCTGTAGAAAATTTATGTTAGTATATATAGGTAAATTTTTTGTGCAGAATACTAAATAAATATTTACAAATATTTACCAAAGAAAGTCCCATAGGTGATCCTCTCGGCTTCGTCAAAGGAAATAAAATCATTTGAGAATTGTTGAGTATTAAATTAGCTTTCACATTGTACGACCTCGGTGAGGTTGTTGAACGCTACTTCATAGTCCTTATGCACAGACAGAAAATTTGAATTAGCACCATTTAACTTTTCATTTATAATGTAACAACTATGATTGAGTTCAAAAGATTTGCTCCATGTATGAACATCTTTGTTGAAAAGAATTTCTTGTACTTTTATTCTCTGCGCCAAGAAGAATAAACATTAAAATCATCAAAATAGATTACAAAATAATTAATGAATATAATACACTGCTAAAATAAAGGTACCTCTTCATCAACGAATATTAGTTGCCAACGAATACCTTTACCGTTGACATCTTCGTACTCTTTCGTGAATCCACGACGGATGACTAACACTTTAATTACACATGCTCTTGAGGCTCTCGTCAACTTGCTAATAGATACGCATTGATTTTCTAGCTCTTCTACATGTGTCATTGTATTCCTATAGCGGCTACAATATATTAACACAATATATATATTTGTGATGTACAAATGGCTTATCTCTGTCTAATTAGTACCTTTCAAAAAATATTTGATACTAATTTTCAAAAATTTAATATGCACCAAATTCATACTAATATTTTAGATTTGATTTTTAAAGTAAGCAACTTTAACTAATAGTAGTATATTATTAATTTAAAAAATAATGTAAGTATAAATTTCGAAAGTATTATCAATTTTGGGATGGAAAAAGCAACAAATAGACCACGTGATCAAAGTAAGACAATGCATGAAAGTTGGAAGCAGTTGCATGAATGATAAATGTTATTTCTAATTGAACAAAATTTACATAATTGATAGGGATTACATTTTGGCAAATATAATGCACATTACCTTCTTACTGAAAAACAATTTATGTTTCTCTTGTGGTATTAAAGACGTAGTTAAATTAATTTTTGCCTAAAGAGGTGTAACAAATTACATGAATAGTAACCCAAACAAAAAATACTTCATTATTATTTGAAAAGTAAAAAAGGCAGAATTTCTAGACACCAAAAAGAAGTAACAAGCAACAAAAATTTGAGGAAAAAGAATAATAAGAATAGTAAATGTGGAGCATTAACATGAAGACTATTTAATTTCTAAAAAGTAATTAAACACATCCCGAAAAAAAAATGTTAACTTTCATTCACGAATCATTTAGATGATTTTAATATTATTATTTAAACTAATATTTAAACATTGGGGTAGTTAAAATGTTATTGTTTAATATTTAATAAAATATTTTAATACATTTGGACATTCAATAGTAAGGAGGTTATGAAAATGAACTAAGAATTAAGAATAACTTAATTACTAATATCAATTAAGAGTAGTAATTATGAATGTAAAGAGATGTGAGTTATGAAAATGACTTTTTAAAGTTAAATAATTTTTTTAAATGATATATAAAAGAAAAATAATAACAAATATAATTCTTGACAAAAAGATATACTATGTATTATTATCTATTTAGAAAGAGTCAAGTGCATCATTTACATTATCAATTACATAAAGGAACATTGACTTTATGCAAGAGGCGCTCTAAAAATCAACACTTTAGGCACAAGCACGCAGTGTTTAAGTCCATAAGGCATAATCAGTCATCAAAAATAATTGAAATAAACTTGTCGGGCAAAATGTCTAAAAGGAAAGAAAACAATGAAAGAGACAACTACATTTAGTTTGATTTACTTACAAAGCTAATCACAATGCCAACAGAGAAAATGGCTGGAAATAAAATCAGAACTTTCTTTAGAATTATTACCATTAGACGTTCAAAGTCATAATGGAATGAATAAAGCACCCAGAGAGAGGCTCGCTCTAGCAGATAACAAGAATTAATATCACTTTTCTTCTGTGGAACATCCAATTTTCAAAATTATTGAATCATAGCAAAGATTACAGAAGATGGCATGCTCGCCGTATCTAGATTAGGATAGGACACCAAAAAGTTCATTTGGGACTTTCATCAAACACATTGTGGACAGTTTTGAACATTGGCAATTTCCAGTACAAAAAAAGTTATTTTCACAGAACGGAGGAAATGAGAGAATGTCCTGGGTCATCTGGAAACAGTCGCTTTATGTTTTTAAACATAGGGGTTAGGTTGCGTACATCCGACCCCCCTACCCCGCAATAAACGGGAGTCTTTTGAGGCACTGGGTATGTTGATGATGATGGAGGAAATGAGAGAATGCAATGAGATGAGCAGAACTTCTATCCATTGTTACCAAAGACGCATCCTAATTGCACTTCAATCATTGGAGGAACTACTATAACTTTTGCAAACTTAATCAATAAAGGAAAAATAGAGAGACTTAAGATGGAGAAGATAGAAAATTACAAACGTGGCAATGCTGTAGTTGATTGCAGGAGGAAAAAGAAAAATAGGTTCGTGAGAAAAAGAAATTCTATTTAGGTGATTTATATAGAACAGTTTTTCAATAATGGAGAAATTAGAACAGAAAATGAATAGACGACTGTTATGAGGTTTAATCACATTTTTTCAGCAACCATACAACTTCCACATTATTACTTGGCTCTGATTAGCAATAACTAAGAAAATTATGATAAGAAACATTTTTGGATGATAATTAAGGATATAACGAATGTGCATGTTCAAGTGTGAAGCATAGTGTTGTTGGAATGATCAGTTTAACGGCAGAAATAGTGTTGTTGGAATGAGCAGTTTAAGCTGAAGGGAGTTCAAATATTTTATTAGTATTTTATTAATAATTGCATACATAATTTGTGTCATTTAAATATTTAATTATTATTTTATTAAGTATTAAATATATAATTTGTGCCTTTTTTTAAAAAAGTGGAGGTAAAATAATAATCCAACTTTGAAAGTTAAAGCTTCCCACTTTTAATAATATATATACTAGATGATGATATGATGATGATATGATATGATATAGAATGTTAATCCATTATTATTAAATGAGTTTATTCCATAAATTAAAATTCAGTATTAATTGTATCTTTCATGTAATCATTATAACTGTTGCCATATTAGTCATTCTTAAGCTAAAATTGAATTGTTCTCATTTGTTTGGCGTTGCGGTATTTTTGGGCCTCAAATTGTATCTTATTTTGGGACATGAGCTCAGGGAGCTAGTGGGATCGGCTTATGTGATATAATTTGAGGATTTACGGATGCGGGTTCCACGCTTCTTATTTTTAACTGATATTGGTCCATCACCATTTCTTGAAAATTTAGCATCATAATGATTGTTATAGCATTGTGACTCTGCTTTTGGCAGCTTGACAGTGTTTAAAGGCCATTTGAAAGGGAAAAGCTCCAATAGAGTAGGTTGGAACGCACAAGTTCAACCTTCAACTGGGCTACGACTTCCTTTCTTTCAGATTGAGTTTCGATATGTAAATATAGTTGGGTTCGCATGAATACTGAGGGGGATTGGTTGTATATGCCTTGTGTGCTAGAAATGTTAAAAGTTGATATTTGCGATTGACGGGTAGCTCTATTGTATTTTTGAATTATCTTGTCACAATCCGAAAATCGAGTATGATGGCACTCACCTAACCTACCAAGGTGAATTATCGCAACACTTAATAACCCAACATAATGATAATAGCGAAAGATAAATTGTCTAAATAGGATAGATAAATATACTGAACTGAAAACTAAAACCTTCCCAAGATTGGTGTCACATGTACAAGCCTTGAAATATATAATACTCAAAGAAATACAAGTCTCAAATGTCTAGTTCTTAAATAGAACATAACATAATAATGGATTCCTTGAAGGTCTACTGCTGAAGACATAAGCAACTACCTCAAGAATAATCTGAAAGCTCGATCCTATATTGAGAAAAATCTAATCAGAGGGATCGGGCTTGTAGCCTACAAAAATGTAGCAAGGGGTGAGCACCACACAACAGGGTACTCAGGAAATGGAACTAACCTAAAGTAAAACAATAAAGACCATAAGTACTCCTTAACGCCCAACCATATACCGCCAAACTACAAATTGCACTAAAAAAAGCCCCAACATAATGTATACAACACAAAGAAATCACAAGAATATAGATATACTCATCATATATCATCACATTTCAAAGGGGTCCAACTGTAAACAAGTCAAATGATACAATAGATATTTAGTCTCGTAAGGATTTCATATAATAATAGCAAGCTAGAGTAATATGAGATGGAGTGAATTCCATGAGATGTGAATAATACGATGCAATGTCGAATAACTATGATGCATGTTTGTACTATAATACACATTCGTTAATCATAATCATCCCTCAGGCGGAACCCATAGAGGCCACACATGGACCATGTATCTGGCGAAATTATTTTCCTTCAGCACTTCCTTTTATATCTATCCGTAATCATTTCCTTTTGACTTTTCATTTTCAATGGATCACCAAGCAAACACATATATATATGGCATAATAATTATATTCATATTAATAAAATATGCAAGATGTCCATATGAATCATATGTCTCAACAATCAAAACTGAGTAACTCAATACCATAGATGTCGTATTTTCACCAATATCTCAATATAAACAAAGTCTCAATAACATTCACATCTCAAAATAAGTACCATCTCGATATCAATTTCAATTGATTCACAAATTCTCATATATTTTGCTTCCAAAATTAATTTACAAGTCAAGATATTACCATATGACTAACCACTCAATCTGAAATATCATAATTGAGCCTATATTGATCTAATTCTACCCCAAAGCACTCAAATCAATATACATAGGAGCATACAAGGTTAAATTATACTTAACAAAAGGTTAGAAGTCCACTTGCCTTATATAATGTCTCAAAATCAAGCCAACTCTGAAGCTTTTCCCTTCCTACGATATTTCTAATTATCAAAATCTATTTAAATATAGCATCATTTTCATCAATCTCGGATGGAGCCAAAGATTGATTATTTTTTGGCCTTGGAGTATGATGGAATAAAGCAAAATGGCTCTTTAAACTATCTGCGCTTTTTTCATTTGTAAAGTAGCAGTTAGTCAATGCAATTTTCGACGCTTCTCATGGGTCATCTGGAAATAGCCGCTTTATGTTTTTAAACATAGGGGTTAGGCTGCGTACATTCGACCCCCCTCACCCCACAATGAGCGAGAGCCTTTTGAGGCACTGGGTATGTTGTTGTTATTGTTGTTGTTATTGTTGTTGTATTTAAATATAGCATCACAATCACTTAACGAATATAATGACTCTAAAATCAATCAATTCGGATGAAAAGGTCAAAATGGTAAAAAAAATCCATTGCCAAAAAAAGTAATTGAAATTTGAAAAATGGAGCCAAAGATTGACGATTTTTTGACTTTGGAGTATGATGGAATAAAGCAAAATGACTCTTTAAACTGCCTGGGCTTCTTTCATTTGTGAAGTCGCAGTTAGTCAATGCAACTTTCGACGCTCCTCATGGGTCATCTGGAAACAGCCGCTTTACGTTTTTAAACATAGGGGTTAGGTTGCGTACATCCGACCCCCCCTCATCCCGCAATGCGCGGGAGCCTTTTGAGGCACTGGGGTATGTTGA
>JAOTQJ010000099.1:12820996-12834240 GCA_025642045.1 Solanum sejunctum | reverse complement strand
ATTATGGACTCCCGACTTCAACCAAATTTTTACCCGCAAAAATTCCCGGTGAAATTTAAAATACACCTCAATCTCAACAATTTTCCCGAATGAGCAATTAACCTCCATTTACTTAATTACGGGGTCTAACAAGAATCCATTAATTAAATGGTAGTAATATAGAATTTATGGTAAAATAGATAAATGAGTACTATAGTAGAAGTAAGCACAATCAGCTATGGGAATATGTACCAAAATAAGCATCATGACTATTGAAAAAAGCAGGAGGCTCATTACTTCAACTAGTCTCCATGTTCCTTGAATGGATTTCTGGCGCTTCCGCGCAATAATTCGACCAAAGGCAATCAAAATCTCATAAGAGAAGAAATCTTTTAACGTGCTGGAAAGGGAAGAAGTATATTGAAGAACTTGGGATGAATATGGTTTATCTGAGAAGTATGACCAAACTCTCTATTTAGGAATAATATTTGAAGCTTAGAGGAAATTATCAAAAAGTTCCATAGAAGAGGTTGACTTGAAATTACAGTCATCCACTTAAATGTACCTTTATTCGGTACTTGGCAATACTGGAACTATTATACACCAGAGATAGACGTTCAGGCTAGTTTAAAAAGTTCTATCATTTCAGCTATGTTTCTCTTTTGCCTTTGCTTAAGCTATACGATTTTACTTTGGTAATAAAATCAATAGTTACAAAAAGTAATAGTACAGTTTTACCTTAAACTCCTCCCAATAGAAGTCCTTAATCTCTGGTGTAACTGACTTCCAATCATGTCCTTTGGTCCAATTTCTTCTGAAAATATTTTGTGATTGCCTGGGATACATTGTTACTTGGCTCCAGACTTGTATAAATAAAACAAGTAATTATTTCAATATTAAATTTCATTTATGTAGATTAAGCAGTGTAGTGTATCACCAGTGTCATTATCGGTAATACAAAGGCATATGAAAGTATTATCAAAGAGACAAGGACTAAATATAAATTGTAGATCCTGCCATTAGCATATCTTGAAGTATGTCATTTTTTAATACATAGATGACACACCTTGCACACTAATGTCAAATGATTTTCCAAATAAGGCACCATGTAGTTGTTGTATGCCATGAAATTAGTTGAAGGGTTGTAGAAAACTAGAAAAAAGTTATCAACACGAAAAATGAGGTCAAGTATGTCATTTGCAAACCTAGAATTATTATTCCATCATGCAAGAAGTATCTACAACTAATATAAGAAAATATAATCTAAAAATATCACTCTAGAAAATCAACTTGTACTCTGTTGTTCATTTTCTCACTTATGAAACAAATGTGTTCCGCAGCTAACAAGTAAACTTCAGGAATTCATCAGATGAGTACCTCAAATGCAGACATAAAATTCAGTAAGTAAATTATAGAGAATTTCACATATTATCAATTCCTAACTCAAGCCAAGAGCTTAAAAGATGATCACCAAGAAAATCAAAGTAGATAACAATATTACAATGCAATCTGAACATGTAGTGCAAGAGCAAAAGTTCTGAGGACCTGCACATGAGGTATTCTGTTTCCGCATTCTATAAATCTAATTCGTCACCACATTCTGTTGCCACATTCAACTATGGATTCTTATATTAGAGAAATGTAGACATGAACAAGCAACTTTATTCAAGAATGGAATTTTTTATTTTCTGAAGCAAAATGATGTTGTACACTTACCATCCAAGAACGATTTCAATTCGAATGTGGGTACCATCAGTTGTATTTGACAAAGTTGTTGATATAATGTCATTTTTAGCTATTTCAATCACCACAGATGAAGATGGTATTGATATGTTGGCTGCAACTGAATTTGGTGTTACTGGTATCGGCAGTTCAGACAGTGATTGTACTTGATCAAGTGCTAAACTTGACGTTAGAGGAGATGTCACTGGATCTGCTACTCTTTTTCCAGAATATCTTTTTGGTTCCCCACCTCTAGGTGCCATATCTGCAATTTCAAGTATATATATGGATAAAATAATAACATAATGATTGAATCATGGCTTCATGTAATTTTAACAAGAATAGGTAATCAGTTGATATATCACTTCAAAATCAAGATGGCTTTGAAAAGTTCAAAGAACAAGTGTTAATCTAGATAACAGATAGAATATAATCACTTGAAGGAATAAAATTATCCCTCACTCTTCAGAGCATAGATTCATATGTCTACTTCTTATCACAAAATGAGACTAAGGGATAGTTGTTCAAACAAAATAACCCAGAAAACTATTAAAACCTAATAGGTATATTGGTAAAAGAGAAATATAAAATCATTGAAATCTCAAATTCAGAACTCTGTCAGCGAGAAATATGAAATCTGATTGCTCTTATATTTGAACAAATTGGGGTTCTTGGACTATTCACTGCCTCTTTCATAGACACCTCTTCATCCATATTATCAACATTTGATTATGATTATGATTCATCTTGTAATTATGTCTTATATCTGAATCATAATTCTCGTCTCTTAAGTTTATGAATTCACCATTTGGATCATTTCTGACAACAGTTTCATTGTCAAATACTACACCAAACTTACACCATCTTCGTCACATTTGAATGGCTCTACAACATCTGCTAAATGTAACAATGAAGATGACAGAGGCATATCTACAATACCCCATGCCTTTATTTTGCACACTGCCCATGAATCACTTTTATCACGTCATAAGCTAGGATAAGTATCATAATACACTTGAGCTGCTTGCTCTGCCAAAACAAATGGTTCATACTTCTTCAATTTCCTTTTGTGGTTGATATCCACAAGGTTATATTGTGGGTGAACCTTCAATCCTACGTTTGGTATGGGGTCAAATCATTCACATTTAAATAAAATAATTCTTTTTATTGGTGTACTGCCCTGGTACTCCAATTCCAGAATTTCAGTAAGCACTCTACAGTAGTCATTGTCATCTGCACTATAATTGGTTCCTTTTATTCAAATGCCACTATTGTTAGATGCTCTAGAAAAACTGCGGCCTTTTGTGTGAAATTTAAAGCCATTGATATTATAATCGGTGTATGACTTCACTGATCGACATGGACCTTCTGCAAGTGCCTTGATGAACTGATTATCTATGAGGACTCGGGCCTATTAAATTTTTAAAAAGAATTAGAATTTCCTATAAGTGAAGTAAGTAAAAATGAAAATATAATGTACAAGTTCTCACATATCTTGTGAACCATGCTGCAAAATCTTCATCAAGTTTTTTGTTCACATCTTGGTCCATGATTCGTGAAAAATTTTGATGAAGGGAGTCAATAGAATTCCTTTAGATCAGATATAAGAAAAAGAATATAGATATAAGTTTTTAGATTATTTTAATATATAAATGAAAACAAAAGCTTGAAGTCTTACTCCACATATGGCTGCACTTCTTTGCAATTTAGTAAAACATAAATATGAGTTGCACTAAGTTCTTCTTCAGTTAGATATCTCTCATTTAGTTCCCCAAATCCTCGACCCGGATAGGTGAATATAGAAAGATTACCATCATATCCATCTAGTTCACCCATAACACCATCGTCATTCCGTGGCACTTTCCTATGCCTTGTGTAAACATGAGGCTCAAAGTAGTGTGAACAAAATGATGAAGCTTCCTCAACTATATGCGCATTGCATATAGATCCTTCAACGTGTGCCTTATTTCTCACATTAAGTTCATATTTTAGGAGAATTCTGAAAATAGCACAAAAGCTCAAGGCGTTAGTCACTCATAATGATGAAAATGAAGTACTTAAATAGCCAATATTATTTTTGGTGATTAGGAACAGATAAAAGGAATGGTATATTGAGACTATTGTGCTATCAAATGGTTACTTTACATTTAAGTACTTAGTAGTTCCTTTGCTACCCCAAGGATGATAGTATTGCAATGCAAATCCTTATAGATAAAACTACAGCAAGATCACTATTGGATGAGCAAGAGAATTAGCATATGTTAGTAAGATTCAACTAATTAGAGCAGTAGTATTTGGTATCCAAGCAGATGGGTCACAATTGTTTTTCCTAGCACAAAAGATCATTAAACTCAGCAAAGCTGCTCCTAGGAACTATTTGAGGATAAATCAGACCAACATTACTAAAAGCAGACTTGTAGCCCGGGATAAGGTGACTCTGCCTAGATGTGCAGAAGGTTTGAATATTAACTTAAAGGCCTGGAATCAAGTTGCAGTCTACAAATGATTGTGGTTATTGAGTCAAAACAAGAAAAAACAATGGATCAATTAGCTCCAAAGACTAGCTGACATGAAAGTGACTAATATGCTTCTTGAATGATAAGAAAGATGTGTCATATGTGCAAGTTTTCATAGACTATCATTTAAAATACACAAGCAAATCATAGGGGGCAACTTTAATAGGTGTTATAGAAGAAATCTTTTTGAGAAATCTTGTATGTCATAAACTTTATGTTGTCAAGACTGACCTATGAATCTATTGAAGAAGTAACAGGAAGTAATTTGAGTTTTTCAGTTTTTTGTAATTAGAATTATTACTTTTCGATTAGAGATACTGATTAGGATTGGCATAAGGATTGTAAGATTGTTTAGTCATTGTGTGAGAAGGAAATGTTGTTGGTTGATTCCTGCCTAAACTTTGTATTGTAGTTGATTAATAAAATAATTTTGATTGCTAGAAAATAAAGTACTTGAGTATATAAATGAGATCTTACCTCTCAAATGGATACATCCACCGATATTGTACTGGACCAGCAAGCATTGCTTCGTAAGCGAGATGCACAAGGAGATGCTCCATTGAATTAAAGAAGCTAGCGGGGAATATACACTCTAATTTACAAAGTATTTCAGATATTTCTTGCTGAAGTCTTATCATATCCTCTTAATGAATTACTATTGAAGTGATATCCCTAAAAGAAAAAGGCTCATCTCAGTAAGTGCTTTCCATACCTTTTCTGGTAATAGCACACAGAATGTTGCAGGTATCAATCTTTGCATGAATATGTGACAATCGTGGCTTTTCATACCAAATAACTTGTGTTTTTTCATGTCCACACACCTTCCCATATATGAGACATATCCATCCAGAAATTTCAGATTTTTAACCCATTTACGTAATAATTTTTTCGACTCCTCTTTTAATGTGTAAATAGCTTTCGGGTATTTACCATCAACAACATGTAATTCAGGGCGTCGATAGAATTCCTTCAAGTCTTCTCTAGATTTAGGGTTATTTTTTGTTTTACCATTGACATCCAACATTTTATTGAACAAATTCTCAAAGAAGGTTTTTCTCAATGTGCATTATATCTAGATTATGTCAAATGAGATTGGTACTCCACTGTGGCAAATCCCAAAATATGCTTCTCTTTTTTCAACCAGAAAACTTACTAATCTGACAATTAATAATATCAGCCCCAAGTTTTGTTACCTTTTTAAGTCTTAATTCTTCTATCTCCTTTAAAACATTTTCACCTAATCGTAATGGAGGAGGTTGTGTAGTTACTACTCTTTTCTTTTTAAATGAACTCTTATCTTTTCTGTATGGATAATTGAGTGGCAGGAACTTATGGTGACTGTTAAACGATTACTACTTACTACCTTTTGTCAAAGTAAAAGCATCAGAATTCTCCATATAATATGGATATGCTAGTCTGCCTGCGTACTCCATCCAGACAACATCAAATATGCAGGAAAGTCACTAATCATCCACGTCAAAGCAATTTGTATTTTAAAATTTTGCTTCTTAGAGATATCATATGTGTCAACACCTGTATTCCATAGATTCTTTAATTCGGCAATCAAAGGCTGCAAGAAAACATTTACCTGCTGCTTAGGATTCTTTGGCCCAGGAACAATAACTAACAAAAATAAATAGGGGTCTTTCATCCACATCCAAGGAGGCAAGTTATATGGTGTCACAATAATTGACCAAGATGAATATTATTTTCCTGTTTGTCCAAATGGTTGAAATCCATCTTTGCATAGGCCCAATCTAACATTATGACTTTCCTTTGAAAAAAATGGATGCATCTTATCAAAGTGCTTCCATGCGGGTGCACCTGAACAGTGACCCATCACACCTTTCTCAACTTCATGCTCAGCGTGCCATCGCATGTGAGAAGCAGTTGCTTCGAAAGCATACAATCTTTGCAGCCGCGGAGTATTAGGAAAGTAATACATTTGTTTGTATGGTACAATTTTTTTTTTGTTAAATAGATCTTTGACCAGTAGACTTGTACCTGGGATGACTACAAAGCTTGCAATTTACAAGTTCACTATCCTCGCCCCAGTAAATCATGCAGGCATTGACACAAATATGAATTTTTTCAACTGGCATATTCATTCCCCTCATTAACCTTTTAGTTTCATAAGTGTGAGAAATATGCGAAAAAATATTATTGAATTGTGTATTTACATATATGTTTATATTACTACATAAAGACCCTATTTATAGACACTACAACCTAATCCAAATCCAACTAGGAAAGACCATACTATTCCTATTCTAATTCTAAATAGGACTATGTAATCCTATTCCTATTCTAACACTCCCCCTCAAGCTGGTGCATAAATATCCTAAGCACCCAACTTGTTACAGATACAATTAATACGAGGACCATTGAGGAACTTGGTGAAGATATTTACAAGCTGATCACTTGACTTCACAAACTTTGTAATAATATCTTTTGAGAGTGTTTTTTCTTCGACAAAGTGACAATCAATCTCAATGTGCTTGGTCCCTTCATGGAACACTGGATTTGATGCAATATGAAGGGCGCTTTATTATCACACACAAGTTCTATCTGATCAACTTCGCCAAATTTTAGCTCCCTTAATAACTGCTTGACCCAGATAAGTTTTCAAGTTGCTATATCCATTGCACGATATTATGCCTCTGCACTTAATCGAGCAACCACACTTTATTTCTTGCTCTTCCATGACACCAAATTACCTCCTACTAATACACAATATCTGGATGTAGACTGCCTATCAGAAGGTAATCCTGCCCAATCAGCATCTGTATATTCCATGATATGCTCATATCCTCGATCTTTGAAGAGTAGTCCTTTTCTGAGTGTTGACTTTATATATCGCAAAATATAAACAACTGCATCTCAACGACTATCATAAGGGGAAGTCATAAGCTGACTTACAACACTCATAGGGAACGAAATGTCAGGTGTTGTCATTGTGAGATAATTTAACTTTCCCACTAGTCGTCTATACCTTTTAGGATTGTTGAGTGGATCCCCTTATTCTGGAAGCAGTTTAACATTTGAATCCACAGAAGTGTCAATAGGTCTACATCCTATCATCCCTGTATCCTCAAGAATGTCTATGGCATACTTCCGCTGAGAAATAACAATACTTGATTTAGACTGAGCAACCTCAATACCTAGAAAATACTTTAATTTGCCAAGGTTTTTAATTGGAAAATACTTAAAGAGATGTTGCTTCAAACCAGTGATACTATCTTCATCACTGCCAATAATAGCAATATCATCAACATAAAAAACTAAAAAAATAATAAATTTGTTGCAGAATGCCAATAAAATACAGAGTGATCAGCTTCACTACGAGTCATGTCGAACTCCTGAATTACTATGCTGAACTTTTCAAACCAAGCTCGAGGGGACTATTTTAGATCATAGAGTGACTTACACAATCGACATACAAGTCTACTAGACTCCCCCTAAGCAACAAAATCAAGAGGTTACTCCATATAGATTTCTTCTGCAAGATCACTATATAGACAGGTATTCTTAACGTCCAACTGATAAAGAAGCAAATGACGAATGGCAGCTATAGATAAAAAGAATACTGACAGATAACATTTTAGCCACTGGAGCAAATTTATCACTAAAATCAAGTCCAATATCTGAGTATATCCTTTGGCAACAAGACAAGCCTTAAGTCAATCAACCTGACCATCTGGACTAACTTTTACTGCATAAATCCAATGGCAACCAACAATGGATTTACCTGCAGGAAGGGGGACAAGTTCCCAAGTACCACTCGTTTGTAAAGCAGATATCTCATCAACCATAGTCTGCCTCCATCCCAAATGAGAAAGTGCTTCACTTGTAATCTTAGGAATGGAAATAGAGGACAAAGATGATACAAAAGCATAAAAGGATGATGCAAGACGATGATAACTCAAGAACGTATAATGTGGGTTAGCATTTCAAGTAGACCACATATCTTTTTTAAGTGCACTCGGCTGGCTAGGAGCAGGCAAGTCCACAGTAGGAGCAGGGTCTGGCGTATGACATGAATCTTCTGGAATTAGTGTTGGACGTGGACGGCAATGATAAGTCAAGAGAGGTGTAGGTTTGGTATATTTTGTTAGAGGTTGCACTACAATTGAAGATTTATCAATAGTCGGTACAAGTAGGACCTGAGGAAGAGGTAAGACCTCAGAGATATCAGAATAATCAGAGGATGTATAGTAAGGTTAAGACTCAAAGAATATGACATCAGTGGACATAAAATATTAATTAAGATCAGGGGAATAACAATGATACCCTTTTTAGACTCGAGAGTAATCAAAAAAGACACATTTGAGAGCACGAGGGGCTAATTTATGTTTTCCTGGAGCTAAGTTATGGACAAAGCATGTGCTCCCAAAGGTACGAGGAGTTATAGAATGGAGATGTGACAAAGGAAACAGTATGGAATGAGGAACCTAATTTTGAATAGAAGATTATGATATTTTATTAATTAAATAACAAGATGCAAGGATAGCATCTCCCCAAAAACGCAGCGACATATGGGACTCAATGAGAAGAGTGCGAGCAGTTTGAATTAGATGCCTATTCTTTCATTTTGCCACTCCATTCTGCTGAGGGACGTATGGATAAAATGTCTGGTGAATAATTCCTTGGTGAGTCACAAAATTCTGAAATTGAGAGCACATGTATTCTAACGTATTATTACTACGAAGAGTACGAATGGAAATACAAAACTAGTTTTGTATTTTAGCAAAAAACCTTTTAATTATAGAAAATAACTCAGAACGGTCTTTCATTAAGAAAATCCAAGTGCATCTTGAATAATCATCAATGAAACTAACAAAATAATGAAATTCTAAGGTTGAGCTAACTCGACTAGGACCCCAAATATCAGAATGAACTAAAGAATAAATCGACTCAGAACGACCCTTAATATTACGTGAAAATGTAGCACGAATGTGTTTCCCAAGTTGATACGACTCACAATCTAATGAGGATGAACTAGACAAACTAGGCATCATCTTTTGTAGTTTAGATAGACTAGGATATCCCAAACGTTTGTGAATTAGGTCTGGAGTATCTGTGACTGAGCATGATGTGAAGGAATTTAAAGAGGTAAGATAGTAAGGCCTTGTGTTTCATGTCTTGTGCCAATCATCTGTCCCATACTGTGGTCCTGCATAAGAAAAAAATCATCAAAAAAAATAAATGTCACAATTTAAATCTCGCGTCAAACGACTCACAGATGCCAAATTAAAAGGAGAACCTGGAACATAAAGAACAGAATCTAAGGTGATAGAAGGTAAAGGTTGGGCTTTTCCAATCCCTTTTGGTTTTTATCTGGATTCCATTGGCCAAAGTAATAGCAGGAAGGGACTGTGAATAAACAATATCAGACAAAAGTGTTTTGTTACCAAAAAATAATTAGAAGCACTTGAATTGATAACCCATGATCCAAGAGTACTAGATTGTGAAACACAAACAAAAGGATCACCCGCAATAGGAATAGTAGGTTGAGAAACCGATGGTGCTTGTGGAGACAATTACTTACTTGCTTGATACTAAAAGAACTCATCATACTCGGCCTGGGCAATATGAACATTATTGGGTGATTGGTCAGGTGGAGCAACACAAATATTAGGATGAGCAACGGTTTGCTTAGTTGCTCGATTTTGAAGGGATTTGTTATATTCCTTTATAACAATAGTATCATAATTGGGGGGCGGGGCTGGACCATGCAAAATATAACATATGTCACGAGTATGTCCAGCCTTGTGACAACAACTACACTTAGAGCAAGATCTTCCAGAACGGCCTCTTCCTCGTCGGTTCTCCATAGTAGATGTTCATTTATCAGTAGTTTGAGATTCAAGAATAAAGGAGTAGATGGTGTGTGATGAAACTACTTTAGTACTAGATGACGTAGCAAGATAAAGTAAACGAGAGAATAATTCATCCACGGTAGGGATAGCAGGACTAGCTAAGATCTAGTCACGCACAGAATCATGATTAGCAGGAAGTCTAGTAAGTATAAGGACTAAAAACAATGTTTGCTTATGTTCTTGTTGTATTGTGACGTTTGCAGTGACTGGCATCAACGTTTCAAATTCCTTCATGACTGTTTGCACTTGTCCCAAGTATGTAGACATATCAGATTCATATTTCTTTAAGTTGGTCATTCTAGATATGATATGTATAGTGGAATCGTATTAAATAAAGAGTATACATCATAAAATTGAGATATGTCAATAGTATATAAATCATGAGCCTTTTCCCAAACTGAATAACATGTCTGAAATGTGCGAAACAAGGGCATCAACTTGGAATCAATAGAACACCATAGGAGACTACACAATTGAGCATCAACCCTATCCTATTGTGCTTTGGTTATTGCAGATCCCTCAGTAGCCTTTTTTCTTTACATCTACCACAAAAGCATTAGTTGTTAAGTGATCGTGAACACCTTGACCTTTGCATCATAATTGAACTTAGAAAGCCCATGCTAAGTAGTTAAAACTACCCATTAATGATTCTGAAGTGATCATAGGATTAGCACTTTCTATTCCTGTACTTTTGGAGCCAAACATATTGATCCCAAAAGACCTTTTTAGAATCAAACTATTATAGCCAAAAGAAAACTTATTGAAAAAAATGGCCAAAAAACTGGCTGAAAATACTAAACAATTGCCGGAACCCTATTTTTGGTGATCGAATTTGGGAAAACATTACACGAGAAGCCTCAAAATGGAGACGCGACACTGTTAGAAAAAGAATCGATAAAAACTATTGCCAAAAACAACCACACGCGTCGACACGTGAAGCAAATCTCACTGAAAAACTATCACTTTCGATAGAGCGTGAGGGTATATTTTCGGTGGGTCTGGCAAGGTTGTGGTCACCCGGACTATCTGAGCCTAGTGATGATGTTAGTTTTTGCACAATACCCATAGAAACGAAGAAGACACCAACTAGCCACTAGAACAGTGATGCTGTTGTTTTATTTTTTTTCTCACGAATGCTCTGATACCATATGAGAAATATAGGAAAAAATATTATTGAATTGTGTATTTACATGTGTGTTTATATTACTACATAAAGAGCCTATTTATAGATACTATAACCTAATCCAAATCCAACTAAAAAAGACCATACTATTCCTATTCAAATTCTAAATAAGACTATATAATCTTATTTCTATTCTAACAATAGAAATTCTTTGGCATTACATTAGTAGGTGGATTCATCTCATTCACATATTGGCAAATGTCATCAAAATATCTTTCAGAGAGATGGTGTTCAGCCTTGATGTGTAACACGTGCAGTAGCTGCTAATTTTGAATGGGTTTCACAACCAGGTCATACTTTTTGATTTGCAAAATCAGTCATCTCATAAAAATTATGTGCATTAGAATTAGGTGATTCTTCCATATCATTTGAAACAAATGCAGGACCAGCAGCATCATAAACCATTCTATGATATGACATAGTTGGTCCAGGACCATCAAATGTACTAACATTCACTGGTAGGTTATTCATAGTATGATCCTAGTTATGTATCCTTTCATCTTGGTCCATCTTTCTCGCAATATCATTTTCTCTGTGCAGGTACAATATATGATATCCCGATACAAAACAGTTGCTTAATAAATGCCCATGGGTAGTATGAACATTTTCAAAGCTTCTATTTTGACATTTTTTTTTATTACATGGGCACCTTAATTTCTCACCATCCCTCCCTTCAGGATGACTCATAGCAAACTCAATAAATTGTTGCACACCCTTTATAAATTTAGAATCATACAGACTTTGGTTCACCTTTTGTACATCCATTGGTGATTTAAAGTCATTTTACATATAAGCCTTCTTTTCTGATAATGTGAGAATAGGTAACAGTGAAACAAAAGAACATAGAGAATTTAAAAAAGAAAAGATTTACAGTATAACAGAAAATGGAACAGAGATGAATGTAATCTTTTGAGCTTTGAACTGAAACTCTATATATTTTACAGCAGGTATGTGAGATGTAAATATAAACAACATCTTTTGTAATTTTAAGTTTCTTCACTAGCAATAATTAAGACAAAAAGAAATGCAGAAAAGAGATTTGATGTTCTTCTACTAAAAGTGTTTGTTTTTGAAAATACGCAATTGAAAAAAGAACATACTCACAAAAAAAACAATTACACAACAAGAAGCTCAAGTAGACCTAAGAGAACACTTCAACCAATTTTCAAAGTTATCTTAGGGAAATCGCCTTATGTCAAGGGATTCAAAAAAAAAGTGCATATTCGATCTTATTTAATCTACAACCCTTCAAGCACATACTTGTTAATCACAAAAATGTCTTTTTTAAAAGAAATCAAAAATTGATTTAGAACTTAATTAATTTAAGAAAACCAATTTTTTACAGAAAAACAACAACAGAGTCGCCACTTAATTTTCTTAAAGGAAATTAAGAAAACTTAAAATAATTTTAAGACCCTAACAGAAAAATCTTAAAATTTCAGAGAAGTGGGTAAGGGTTCTTATTATTATTTTAAGAAGGTATTAGCACTTAAAATAGTCGCTAACATACGGTTATCCGATGATTTGAAAATTATTTGACTAACTTTGAAAAATAAAAATATTTAAAGACTTTATAAAATTTTAATAAAAATTCACTATTCACTTAGTGAACAAATTTAATTATTTTGAAGTATGACTTAGAGTAGTAGTCGGAACAACAACAACAACAATAATAACAATAATAATAATATCAACAACAATAACAATAACAATAATAATAATAGCAACAACAATAACAATAACAATAACAATAACAATAATAATAATAGCAATAACAATAACAATAACAATAATAATAATAGCAATAACAACAACAACAACAACAACAATAATAATAATAATAGCAATAACAATAATAACAATAATAATAATAATAGCAATAACAATAATAACAATAATAATAATAATAGCAATAACAATAATAATAATAATAATAATAATAATAATAATAATAATAATAATAAT
>JAOTQJ010000099.1:12779508-12817681 GCA_025642045.1 Solanum sejunctum | reverse complement strand
TCTTCACCAAATTTCTTCTTGAATCTTTTTCATTAGTTAAAGTATGTGGGATTGATCTTTGGTCCGTTGCAACCAAGAAGACCCAAGCTCTTTTTACTTGAATTTATGGAATTTTTCTTAATATAAATATTGGTTTTGAAGATTATTGATTAATAAATTCATTTGAAGTTTGGGCAATGCTTATTTTGATGATTGTAAGATGACTTAAGGCCTAATATGTTGAATTACTTGATTATTATGATGATTTGATCATGTGTTGTCCCTTTATAGTTTGATACAAGCATGGGTAATCAATATTATAATTTGAATATGGATTTTACTAGTGAGTTTATATGAATAAAATCTTATATTATTGATTTTAGATTGAATCTATATTACCTATTGCTATTCACATATCGTTCATGGCATATGCATTCATGTATATTGGATTTTATGAAAATTATGAAGTCGGTTGAGCCCTCATACGCTTTATGAAAGTGAATTGATGGATTAAGCTCACTCATATAGTTATGACAAGAATGTGATCACATAAATATCTATGATATTGGCTCATTGAGCATATTGGGTGTTTACACGTCATTCAATATTGTGAATGGGCTATTCCTATGCATGAATAGTATAATATGAATTACGGTTTGGCATTTGAGCCTAATATTATTTACGATGTTTGCATTAAAGAGATTTGAAATAACTTGTATCTCTTTTGATAGTATGTATACATATATGTATTCTTGTGGGATGATCAATTAGCATCGATGGATTGGGGTGTCAGGGCTTTCCCCTAGGGTCCTCTTCCTTTCCTTAAACTATGTACTAGTATAGGTATATGCATATAGTACCCCTCACAGAAATGGGAGGCCCTTAAGGTACAGTTACAAAATTGATATGATATGATAACATTGTGAAAATCCTATATGAAATGGGAGACACATATGGAAGGTCACTTCTCCAAAATATGAGTCCCTTAAGGAGAAGTGTGGTTTTACATTTGGCAAGTAGGCCATCTCTTTTTCGTTGTAGGGATAATATCGAGATTCCAAGTAATAGCTCGCTTGGTCATATATGTCATTTGAGGTGTCATCCCCTCTTATATAAGTATTATGCATTTCATGGTTCATGGATTTCATAGCATATTGTTATATATTCTTTTTTGGATATATACTTTTTTCTATATTATGTTCCCTCATCAATTAACATTGAATGTAGGTTTGCTTAGTCCATGTATTGCATGCTTGTATACTTGGTACATTCAAACGTACTAATGCATACTTTTGCATACATGATCTTACCATGTTGGGATTTGAGAAAATGTATCTTCCAAGGACAAACCACCATTCCTCTACCTTGAGAGATTTTGTTTATGTTATTTACATTTGGCGGTGAGCGCAGTGTATGTCTTGGCCCCCGTCTTATCAAATACTAGAGGCATTATTGGACATCTTGTAAACTCCTTTATGTTTATATGCTAAGTGTTGTATTTGTGGACTATGCGTATGGATGTCATTACCTATTGATTATTGCTATGAAGATTGCCTATGTGTATTATAGTATGTTTATATGTGATTTTGTGAAAGATCCTAAGTCCTGAATTGCCCCCATAGAGTGACTCATACTTGCCCTCCCTTAGTATTTATGTGCTACGTGTTATATCAATCCATCTTAAATTCCTTTCCTATGACATCCCGATAGCGTGAGTCTTATTTCCCCCCTTTAGAACTATGTGTTTAATGTTTGTATAGGCTTTCAAACCAATGATGTGAATGTTGATACATTGAGGCTTATTTCGAGACTCTTGGGTTCAATTTGCAATGTAACTCCTATGTGTCAAATATACCGTGTCAAATGGAGTCTTATTCATGGGTGTGAAGTGCATTATACCTATGAGTGGGAGACTACGATGGCATTTTAGGAATTGTCTCACTTTTTCATGTTTAATCGTTCTTTGGACCATATGTTATAGCTTTCATTTCCTAATAGTGGCCTTGCTACATTACAAAATATGCCTACATGAAGAGCTCCTCTATGGAGATCGTTCCTGAATTATGAGGACTAAGTTCCCTAAGAGCCAATGGAAAAGCCTACCTTTAATGGTGACACAACGTTTGATATACTTGCTAAGGTGGTGACTACTCAGACTAGTCAGGCTAATCTTCCTCGAGATCTTACTCTGACTTCTCGATTAGAGATTTCACCTGAATGAATCCTCTAGAGTTCTATTGGTCAAACACTAATGAGGATGCTCAGGAGTTCATCGATGAGCTCACTAAGGTGTTCACTATTATGGGAGTCAACTTTGTGGAGAGGGCTAAGTTAGTTGCTGATCAGTTGAATGATGTGGCTCAAGACTAGTACAGTCAATGGCTGACAGAGAGGGTTTGTGGTAATGTTATTTGTTGGGATGAAATCAAATTTGCAGTTCTAGATCGTTTCTTCCCACCAGAACATAAGAAAGCCAAAATGAAAGAGTTTATGAACCTCAAATAGGGTGGTGTGAGTGTGAGGGACTATGCCCTCAGGTTCACCAAGCTCTCCAAATATGCTCGTATGCTTGTGGTTGACCCCCGTAAAAAAGAATGTTGTAGTTTATCTCTGGTATATCTGTTTTGGTTATGAAGGAATGTCATATGATTATGCTTATTTAGGATATGTATATCTTCAGCCTCACGGTATATGCTGAACATATTAAGGAGAGAAGCTCAAGGAGAAAAGGGTACATGATCCTAAGATGGCCCTTTATGATGGTGGATTCTCCCACTCCAAGAGTGGTGGTTATGGTCCTGTCCAATAGGGTCAAGGTTGTAATGCTCGGGCTACTAATGCGAAGGTGGCTCCTCCTAGGACAAAAGTTGGATGTGGGCTAATGCCTCCCCCATGTGCTACTTGTGGGAAAAAACACTACCGTACTTGTTAGAGGAATTTGGGTACATGCTATAGTTGTGGTGACAAGAATCATAGGATTTCTGATTGTCCTAAAGTTGCTCAGAAGCATCAAGGTCAGGTGCCACAAGGTGCTCAAGTCCAACCAAGAGCTTCTCCAAGTGATTCCCAAAGGAATAACAAATTCTATGCTCTTCATTCTTATTGGGAAGTTGGGGAAACTCCAGATGTTGTGACTGGTATGTTAAAAGTCTTTCACTTTGATTTGATGCTTTGCTTGGTCTGGGTGCAAATATTTATTTTGTGACTCCTTTGTTGGCTATTAAGTTTGGTTTGAGTCCCAAAATTTTAAGGGAATTCTTTTTCAGTTTATACTCCTGTTGGTGAATTTGTTGTTGCTAATACAGTTTATCAATGTTGTCCTATTTCTGTGTTGCATAAAATCTTCCTGTGTGATCTTGTGAAACTTGAGTGTTTGATTTTTATGTGGTTCTTAGGTTGAATAGGTTGCATGCTTCTTATGCCTTTATAGATTGTAGAACCTCGGAGAGTCAAGTTCAAAATTTAGGATAAGAATGTTCATGAATGGAAGGGTTGTGACTCTGCCATTAAAGGTGGATTTATTTCCTACCTTAAGGCCCAAAACATGATCTCCAAGAGGTGTATCTGTCATATTCGCAAGTGAAAGACATGGAGTCCGATTCACCTACTGGTGAATAAGTTTTTGGATGTGTTTCCCGAAGACTTGCCTCGTATTACTCCCGAAAGGGAACTAGACTTTCGCATATATCTTTTCTTGGATACTCAACCTATCTCCAACCATCCTTATCATATGAAACTAGTTGAGTCAATGAGTTAAATGATCTGTTAAAGGATTTGTAAGAGAAAGGCTTTATTCGTCCAAGTATATTTCCATAGGGTGTTCCTGTATTATTTGTAAGATAGAAAGATGGATCTCTTTATATGTGCATTGATTATAGTCAATTGAATAAGGTGACTGTCAAGAATAAGTGTTTGTTAGCAAGAATCGATGACTTGTTTGATTAACTTCAAGAGGCTACCCATTTCTCAAAGATTGACCTCTATTCCATTTATCATCAGTTGAAGGTTATGGAGTGTGATATCTCCAACACGGCTTTTTGGACTAGGTATGGCCATTTTGAATTTGTGGTGATGTAATTCAGGTTGACTAATTCCCCGACTGTGTTTATGGATCTTATGAATCAGATTTTCAAGCCTTTCCTCAACTGTTTTGTGGTTGTCTTCATTGACGATATCCTTATTTACTCCTAAAGTGATCAAGAGCATATGGATTATTTTAGATTGGTTGTTCAGACTTTGAGGGAGAAGAAGTTTAAGGCTAAGTTTATAAAATGTATGTTTTGGTTTGGTGAGATAGCTTTTCTTGGTCATGTGGTATCTGATGATGGTATTAAGGTTGACTCAAAAAAGGTTGAGGCCATGAAGAATTGTCCTAGACCATTGACCCCTTCAGATATTTTAAGTTTTCTTAGATAGACTGGTTATTATAAAAGGTTTATTGAAAGTTTCTCGTCAATTGCCTTACCATTGACCAAGTGGACTTAAAAGAAGGCTAAGTTTGTATGGTCGGATAAGTGCAAGAAGAGTTTTTAGACCTTGAAGGATTGGCTTACAACAGTTACTATTTTGACTTTGTTGGATTACTTAGATAGGTTTGTGGTGTATTACGAAGCTTCTTAGATTGGGTTAGGTTATGTACTTATGCAGTATGGTATGCTAATAGCTTATGCGTCAAGGCAATTGAAGGTGTATGAGTGTAATTACATGAATCATGATCTTGAGTTAGCAGCCATGGTATTTGCCTTGAATATTTGGAGACACTCTTTGTATGGGGTGCATGTCAATGTTTTTACAAATCATAAGAATTTTCGTTATGTATTCACTCAAAGGGATCTTAACTTGAGGCAAAGGTGATTGTTGGAACTCCTAAGGGACTATGACATGAGTGTCAATATCATCCCGACCAGGAAAATGTTGTAGCCAATGCTCTTAGTAGGCTATCTATGGGAAAGGTGGCTCATGTTGATGAAGGGAACAAAGGGTTGGCAAGTGATGTTCACCATTTGGCTAGATTGGGTGTTAGGTTAGTCTACTCTAATGATGGTGTTTTTCATGTTTAGAATGGGGCCAAATCTTCTATGCTTATTGATTTAAACGCAAAGCAAGATCTATACCTATCATTGGTTGAGTTTAAGAAACTTGTTACTAAAAAGAAGATAGAGATTTTCTACAAAGGGGAAGATGGTGTGCTTCGGTATCAAGATCAAGTTATTTGTTTCGAATATGGATGATCTTAGGAGGGTGATTATGCGTGAAACCCATAACTCTCGTTACTCTATTTACCCAAGATCTACTATGATATATCAGGATTTAAGTGAAGTATATTGGTGGCATGATATGAAAAAATATATAACCAAGTTTATATCTGAATGCCCTAATTGTTAACAACTGATGGTAGAGTACCAAAGGCCCAGTAGTTTGGCTTAAGATATTGAGATTCCTACTTAGACGTGGGAAGATGTGAACATGAATTTTGTTATTAGTTTTGCTTGGACCCGCTGCCAATTTGACTCCATTTGGGTTATCATTGACCGTATGACTAAATTAGCCTATTTTCTACTGTTCAGGACTACCTTTAGTGCCGAAGATTATGGAAGGTTCTACATCCAAGAGTTGGTGATGTTTCATGATGTGCCTAGGTCTATCATATTAGATCGTGGTACCTAATTCACCTCTCACTTTTGGAAGACGTTTCAAAGGGGACTTTGTACTAAGGTAAAGTTGACAAATGCCTTTTATCCTCAAATAAATGGACAAGCCGAAAGGACAATTCAAACTTTGGAGGATATATTGAGGTCTTGTAAGTTAGAATTCAAAGGCAATTAGGATAACCATCTTCCTCTCATTTAGTTTTCTTTTAACAATAACCTTCATGCTAGTACTAGTATGGAACTATTTTGGGCTTTTTACGGTAAGAAATGTAAATCACCCTTGGGGCGGTTTGACTTGAGAGAGATGGCTTTGCTTGTCTTGGATTTGGTGCTGAAAGCTATGGATAAGGTGAAGTTTATTAGGGAGAGGTTGAAGACGACGCAAAGCCACCCAAAGTCCTATTCAGATGTTAGGAAGAGGGATCTTGAGTTTTATGTTAGTGATTGGGTGTACTTGAAAGTCTCACCTATAAAGGGTGTAGTGTATTTTTGGAAGAAAGGCAAGTTAAGTCCTTGTTATCTAGGCCCTTATGAGATTGATGAGCAAATTGGGAATCTGGATTATAGATTGGATTTGCCTCTGAATTTGAGTTCTACTCAAGTGTTTTCCTATACGTATATATTGAGGAAGTTGGTTGCTTATTGTAGTACTATTATGCCTTTGGCAAGGTGGAGGGTGAGGAGAACTTGACTTTTGAGGAAGTTTCGATTGTGATTTTTGATAGGCAAGTGAAACAGCTTCATAAAAAGGATATGGCTTCGATTAAGGTACTTTAGAGAAATCAACATCTGGAGAGTGATACATGGGATGAGGAGTTGGACATAATGAAATGATATCCCTATCTTTTCCAATCTACTCAATCCTAAGGTATTATGTTCTTCCTTTCAAAGTTGACCTAATTCTTTCGCTCTTAAGTATCAAGACATGACATGCATACATGTGCACCGAAATGATTTTAATGATGTTTAGAATGATTTGAATATATTTTAATATGAGTTTTAATGACTTTATATGTTTTAATTGATAAAGTATGCAGTGTATCTCATGTTTGAATATTTGGTATTCCAATTGAATCCTTATTCTAGCAGATTTAAGGATGAATATTTTCAAGGGGGAGATGGTATAAGGAAACCAACTTTGTACAACCTCATTGGTGATTAGAAATTTGGTTACAGAATGTCTTAGACCAAGGTGACGCTTAATGGAAGCCTTTATGGTCCGTTTAGTGTTTCACGGAACATGTGGAGCCTTCTTGAAGTGGCCCTTCGCCTAGTGTAAGGTGTATGGTCCTAAAGATGGAGTTTGGAGCCAAGCCATACCATACTTAGACCCCACACAGTCCATGTTAGGACATACAAACCTTGTGGTGGACTATGTGGTAACGTTGGGCTTGAGACTCCACAGTTGTGACCTAAGGCAAGTGGTAGGGCTAAGTATATGGTCTATATGGAAGTATACACTTCCATATGGGTTGTAGAGTGAAAATTTCTAATTATTGCATTACTATCTCGGAACTTCATCATGAAAACATTTTTCTATGTATATTGTAGCGTGCAAAGGGCCACTTAGGCCCAAGACGCAAAAGTCGTGGATCGGACAAGAAAAACAATGAAGAAAATTACATTGTAGTGTGCCATTGGCTCGTCGTGCTAGGGGCATGGATCTTCTTTGTAAATCGCATTTTTACGATTTTCAAATTTTGCTACTGTTGCTCTTAAATCGGGTTAGACTCATTTTCCACTCAATTAGACCCTCTAAACAAGAATATGAAGTTAAATTTTTGATATTGTACATGGATTTTAAGATATATGGAAATTATAATTCTGGGCACATTTGAGGCACATTTTTGGGCACTCATTGGGGTTGATTCACTAGGGAACAACTTTAGCCAATTGTTGTATTGAAAAACTAAATCCCAAATGAATTAGTGATTTTCTATGCGATTATCCTGCTATAACTTCATCCTATGTTTGTATAAGGCTAAGCTTTTTGTATGCCTTCAAAAGAAATTTATCAAGCTCATTGAGTTGGTTCAGCCTAGAGTTCGCTGCATCATTCCACTCTAGATTCAACTTTTTTAGCTCCCACACTACCTTATGCTCAAGCTCCACCAGTAAGTGATAGGATTTCCTAAAGACAAGTTGGTAACAAGACATGCTTATAAAGGTCTTGAATGTTGTCCGGTATGCACAAAATACAGTGTCAAGTTTTCAAAACCAATCTGTTTGGTTTGTATTCACAGTCTTAGATAGAATTTATTTGATTGTCCTATTGGACACCTCTACTTGCTTGCTTGTCTGAGGGTGGTAAGTTGTTGCCACCTGATGCTTTACCCATGTTTTTAAAGTAGGGTCTTGAACAATCGATTGCAGATATGGCAACCTCCATCGATAATGATTGCTCGAGGAGTGCCGAACCTTAAGTTTCAGAAACATTGTGACACTTTATACTTTAGTGTTGGGAAGAGTAAATACCTTTACCTATTCTGATACATAGTCTTTATCTAAAAGGATATATTTGTTCCCCATCGAATCAATCTTGATTTTGCATCCTTCTTCGGTATTAAGTACCACAATTGGGAGTGGTCCGTATGGACTCTAAATTTTGTCCCCAAGAAATATGACCTTAATTTTTTGAATACCAACACCACTAAAAGTAGGTCTTGTTCAATGATAATGTAGTTCTTCTAGGATGCATTTAGGGCTTTGCTAGTGTAGTATATGGATGTGATATCTACTCTTGGAGTTATCCTAACACTACACAAAGCGCCACCCTGCTTGGATCACTTATGATTTCAAAGGTCTTTGACCAATCTAGAGCTACAATGATGGGACTTATGATTTCAAAGGGCTTTGACCAGTCTGGAGCTACAATGATGGGACTTATGATTTCAAAGGGCTTTGACCAGTCTGGAGCTACAATCCTTCAAAGGATTTTAGGCACGCATCATCAAACACAAACTTATTATCATTCTCAAGTAGCTTGCACAAGGGATGTGCAATTTTAGAGAAGTCCTTTATAAAGCACCTGTAAAATCCCGCAGGGCCTAGGAAGCTCCTCACACCCTTAAAAAAGATGGGTAGTGAAAGCTTCTCAATTACCTCCACTTTAGCTCTATCAATCTTGATTCCCTTGACGGATATTTCATGCCCCAACAAAATGCCCTCTTTCACCATGAAGTGACACTTTTCCCAATTGTGCACCAGATGGCATTCCTCATATCTTCTGAGCAGAACATGCAAATGCTTCAAGCAATCCTTAAATAAGTCATCAAACATATGAAAGTCATCCATGAATACCTCAATAGTGTTCTCCACCATGTCTGAGAAGATGGACATCATGCATCTTTGGAATATTGCCCGTACATTACACAACTCGAATGGGATCCTATTGAATGCAAAGGTGCCATCGAGGCATATGAACATTGACTTTTCATAGTCTTACACAACAATGGTGATCTTGTTGTATCCTGAGTAACCATCTGAAAAGCAGTACCAACCTTTTCTAGCCATTTTTTCTAACATTTGGTCCATGAACGACATAGGAGAGTGGTCCTTTTCTGTTGATGCATTGAGCTTTCTATAATCCATGCACACTCTCTTCCCAATGACTAGTTATATGGGAATCAAATCATTGCTAGAATTTGGGACCATGGTGATAACCCATTCCCTTGCAACACACTAAACACGACATACCCATTCACTATCGGTGATTGGATAGATCACCCTTGCATCTAACCACTTGATGATTTCCTTGTGCATGACCTCTTACTTAGGGTGTTGAGATACCTTTAGTGTCAATACTCGACTTCTAGTCCTTGATAAATTGGATTTTGTAAGTACATACCCAGGAGGGATACCAATGATGTCTGCAATTGTCCACCTAATGGCATTTTTGAACTACTTAAGCACCATTACCAGAGCATTCCCATGTTGGTCATTTAGATTACTAGCGACTATGATAGGCAGGGTGTTATTGGCACCTAAAAATGCATATCTTAAATGGTAGGGAAGATCCTTTAACTCTAGCACTGTCGGCTCCTTGATTTTGTAAATCCGATTCTAGCTTAGTTTGGCATCTAGGGGCATAAGATACCCCCAACGCTTTCACTGTCTCCTCATGGTCTAGGATGTCATAACCCTCAAATTTCATCAATACTGCTTCTAGGGTGTTGAGACCCAAACTCTCCTCAAGTGATATATCTGGCTCTACATCATCAATGCCCTTAATAATAGAGACTACACTTAGATGATCATCCTTCTTTGCATGTTTGTAAATGTTGAATATGACCTCATCTTTACCCAATCTAAACTTGAGTTAGCCCTTCCTGATGTCCACTAATGTTATAGTAGTAGTTGGGAATAAGATGATTGGGACTTCGAAGTCAACCTCAAAGTCTAGGATTATAAAGTCTATGGGGAATATGAATTTATCCTTTTTGACAAACACGACATGTAGTATCCCCACAAGCTTCTTCACGTGTGGTCGACCATTAAAAATTGCGTGGTCATTGGAGTAGGGGCTATTAATACTAGCTTCTTGAAGACTGCAAGGTGCATCAGATTTATATTGGGACTAATACTACATAATGCCTTTGCAGAACTCCATATCTGCAATAGTACATGGTATGGTAAAAGCATCAGGATCTTTCTCATTTTTGCACCAAGAACCTTATAACAATTGCACTACAATGTTAAAATTCGTAGAGTTCCTCACTCACAGTGCACTTCCTTGTGACTAAGTTCTTCATAAACTTTGAAAACCCTGGTATCTCCTCCAAAATCTCAATTAGAGGGATATTGATGGAGAGTCATTTCAGCATGGAGAGAAAATGTTTGAACTTAACCTTCTCCTCTTTTTTTTATTTTTTGAGGGAAAGCGGGATGAGGTCTTGGAATAAGCTTCAGCTTCTATAGTACCTCTGCACCATAACTCACCCGATCCTTGGCATGATTATCTCTAGTATTAGCATCTTTGACCATAACTATCTCCTTTCGAACATCATCATCATCGTCAATCGACATGGGAGGATCAATGGTACTTTTACCACCGTGAGTAGTGATTGCCATACACTATCATTCATTCTTTAGGTTCTGAATTGTGTTGCTATTCAATGTATCTGTCTGACATTGATTAAATTAAGTTAAAACTTGATCAAACTGTTTCTCCAGCTATTTGATAAAAACAGAGTGAGACACAATTTTCTAATTTATACTAGAGATGTCAGATTTCATCCCCTTCAAGGTCTCATTTTGTGTATCAACTTTCTTAAATTGTTAGTCAAATATATTCTCAACTTTGGAACTAGTAGAATTGATATCACAATTATGTGGTGGCACATAAGGACCATTCTTCTAGCCATCTCTACTACCCCAATTAGCATCTATGTCTTGGCCCCTATTCCTGTCATAGTGACCTGTTTAATTGTCTCTGAAAATGCCATCTCTATTATAGTTCTGACCTTGGTTTCTTTGACCTTGGTCCCAATTATCCTGATTGGACCCTTGGTAATTAGTTCAAAAACCCTCCATCTAATCAACAGTGAAGTAAGTGTCTTTTTAATAATAAGGCTCCTCGTACATAGGTGCTCGCGGTAACTTATAAACAACTACATTTACTTGTTCTTGGTTCTGCATCATTACCACCTCCAAGTTGGTACTAATCCTAGCAAGCTCTTTCAATATCTCCTTATTTATTTTAGTCTGCTCTGAATTAATACGGATAGCATATGAGCTCTTGGTAAAGGACCTATCTCTTGGTCCCCATGCACGATTCTTCTTGACCACATTTTCCAGCTTATCAGCAACCCTTGACAATGGTTGATTTAGAAACATGCGCCCATGATATCATCAACACATGCTTTGCTATCATTGTCCAAGTCATTGTAAAAGATCTCCACCAAGGTATCATTAACAATTTTGTGGTCAGGGACACTTCTCAGACTCTTTGTAAATCGCTCTGATGTAGTACTGGTTGAGTCACAGGAAAGTTGCTCAAAGTTATTCATTCAAGCTCTCAACTTAAACTTCTTCGATCTTGGGAAGAACCTCTCCAATAAGGCCTTTTGCAACTCAGCCTAACTAGTAGTCAAACTCTATAGGAGCTCGAATAGCCATAACGCTGCATTACTAGTTAGAGATAATAGGAAGACAGATAATTTGTTCCCATTATACTTTTACAAACTAATACAATATTGTGTAGATGGTTATGCGGATCCTTTTATGGTAGGCTCACGAACAACCCACAATTCTGCAGCATCTAAAGCAACCCACTCGAGGCTACAAACATAGTGTCATCAAGTAGTGGATGTAACATAATGGCTCTAGTCACATCTATAGCCATAGTATTCTGCCGCTATTGGTTCTACTAATAAGATTAGGCATTGAAGTCATGTGGCTATTGAAAAAAGTCCTCAAAAGGAGGTGGATTGTTGTCATTCGCATTCTCATTCTCATTCTGGTTTTGATTCAAAGTTGCATTAACACCACTATTTGCATTATCTTGAGCCATCCTTCTCAGTCTTCTTTGGATCTCTGGGTCAAACGTAGTCAAGGGAGTTCCTCAACTTTGCGTGTTAGGAATACACTACACTTGTATCCTAAAAGAAAACAAAAACAACAAAAACATTAAATAAGGTTAACAAAAAGGATTAATTCTTGAACTACTCAAATTAAAGAAGTCTACCCATATTCCTCGGTAGTGAAGGCAAAATTTTGGTGTCGCCTAAGCTACAACTCCTTTTTGAAGGCTAAAGCAGTCTTTGTCAAGATATATAACCTAACTAATGAAAGGGTTGACCCCATTGGGAAAATGATAGACTTAGAAGAATTTAAAGAAATTCGGGTGGGTCAACCTACTTTGCAACAACTATGAGAAGTAATCCTAAACTAAGGCAAGTGTTAAATCAGTACGAAGAGTAACTAGGGTGTTATGTTCCCCATGATTCCTTAACTTAGTATTACAAGATATTAGAATTCTTTTCCAGTGTGTCGCATGCAAAAAGATAAGTTAAGTATACCAAACTCTTTGACCCAAGAGAGAGGTAAATTTCACTACGTGAGTTGATCCTTCCCCACCATGTGATATTACTAACCCTTACCTATTATTCTAGAACAATCTTCCCTTGGCTGAGTTTGGCTGATTAGAAATCGAATCCTGTTAATTGATCCCTTTTCATATTTATTATTACCTTAATCCAGTTAGTAACATTTGGTGAGCTCTGAGGTTAGCCACCATTAAAAAGCATTCAAACGAAAGTGAATTAGTTAATACATTCATGCACACTTTTCAAGAATTGCAAATTATTTGATTTTACTTTGTTAGATCTTCATTGTTTTCACAACCCTAGTCATGGATTTAGCTACTCATGATTAGTGTAGGTTAAGAATCATGAATTTGAATAACATAATATAGCACTTACACAAGAGAAATAAGAATAATAAGTCCACGCTCTTCACGAAGAATCACAAGATTGAATCAAAAAAATCCACGCTCTTAACCAAGAATCACAATATTGAATTAAATGCATAAAATAAAGTTTTAGAAGTGCTTCTCTCAAGCTCTCTACTCTTCTATACTGTTCTGTAACGGTCCGTCCAAAAAATAACCTTAAAAACCTATTTATAGTCTTTAAAATACCAAAACAAAATAGATTGGGAGAATTGAGATAGCAAACTCTACGGGCCTTATAATATCTTATGTGTCACGACTCAAGCCTAGGGCGTAGATGTGACACGGTGCATGGGGAACCCGAAGGGACCCCAAGCAAGCCTCGTAACATATCATTACACATCCTTGGTAGTAGAAGAAATAAAATACAACAAGAAATAGTAAATAGGGAAAAAGGTGGCTAAGGGTAACTTTCATATCATAATCAATAATAGTCAAGAGAGAGTCAAGCTCAAAGCATAATACATATCATGTCCACAACACCTCCACTACATAGATAAGACTGGGGACCAAGATAAGCAACCGGGCACACCATCACAGTCAAATATATAATAAATGAAAAATAGTCTTAAATACACAACATAAGAACATAGATATTGACCTTGAACATGAGGACTTCCCAACTAGCTTGAATGTATATCACTAGCCACGTGGAGGAGGAGCATCACCAAATGGAGCTCTGATTCCCACATGGTAACATCATATAGGCATAGAATATGCGTTAGTATATTTGAATGTACTTAGTATGTGGGATGCATTGCAAGAAGAGATAGACATCAGATGCAAAATGCATAAACATAGACAATGGATAGCATACAATCAATATGACCTGTATAAATGATATTTAAAGTAAAGCATATTAGTGAATCGTATGCTTATATAGAATTAGAGCATGAATATGAATAGACCATCATCACAGACCAACTGAACTACTCCCCAACTTCAAGGCACAACATTCCTTGAACGGTAACTGAGGCTTGATACCCCCTAAACAAGGCATACGAGGCTTAGCACCCCCTCGTCAAGGTGATTGAGACTTCGCACCCACTCAACAAGGTGATTGAGGCTTGATGCCACCTCAAAAAGGTGATAAATTTACAATATAATAAATACTTTTCATGAATTCAACAGATGTACAACATACTTGCATCATCATAAAGTCATCAAATATCTACATTTCCTCTCATCATTTACATCATATGCACACCCATTGTTTCGTCATCGTTCCATCTTCATTTTATCATAATATAATCATCATAACACTATTCAACTCATATGACATGCATTGGAACTTTAAATCCTCAAGAAACCCTAGCTGGACATTTTATCAAACACTTAGAGGAGTGTAATGAGGGTTAAAGACCAAGTAATTTACAGATGAAAGCATGCAACAAAATCTATAGTAAAACCATCAATTTACACCTTGCAACACCCAAAAGACATTCACATCAAAACCACTCATCAAATCCAACATCAGAACCAAGATTTAGAGCTCAAAAATGCTAAAACAACCATACTTTCATGAACTAAAATCATTGTACAGTAAAATTCTTAATATACAAGACCCACATGTAAAATTAACTTTAAAATCATACAATATTAGTAAAAAGGAGGCTTAGACACCTTGGGTGGAAGGACCTAATGGTTCAACACCATATACCTTAGCTTTTGAGAACCCTTGAAAGAGATTGAAGATGGAGACTTGAAGCTTGAAATAAATCCATAAGATTGGTCTTGAGTTTTGGGACTTAAATTTTGGGTGAAATATGAGTCTAAGTGTTTGAGATGATATTTGGGAATGCTAATGATGATATGAGGGTGAAATAAGGCTAATTATATGTATTTTCAAGTGTGGGAACCCTTAGGCCCAATACGAATAAATCATGGACCGATAAAATTAAAACAAACAACAAAAATAATAGGGGTGCACCGCGGAAGAGACGCAAAAAGCCCAATGTAATCTGCATTTTCTGCACAAATGAGTTCTATGAAAATGGGAATAAATCATTCAACCAAACTCAAAATGAGGTGAAAACAAGTGAGTTAGAAATCTAATTCAAAGGGATCTAATTTGGTAGGTCATGGGCCACCTAGTTCTTTCTATAATAAGATATATGCCTCTTCAAAGTTGACCCTCCGAAATCTTATTTTTTGAAATTTTTAGATTTTTATACGGTTGCTCTAAAATCGCGTTAGACCCATCCCCATCATATTACAACCTTACGGGTTCTACACTCATTAGAAACATGCAATGCAAGTAGCCCAAACTACCCCAAGACCCCCAACACAAAATGTTAAGTCATCATCCCACAAGAATACATATAATATGCATGTAAGTTCTTTCAAAGAGGCAATAGTCATGTTCCAAATCATTTCAATGCACAATTGGGCTAAAAAGCCAAACACCATCCATAATAATTCACACTTAGGCTCAAATGCCAAAATCATAATTTAACAGTCATAATTCTTATGAATAAATAATTCAAAATGGGGACATCATACTTATAACTTCATAAACCCAAAGTAAATCCTCTTATAACTATTTAAGTCACATTAAAATCATCAAATAAACACTATTCATGCATCAATAAAATTTTAGGAATCATAGTACTCAAATCCCAAATTAAAATAAGTAAAATTCCAATTAGGTTTTCTTGAAAATAATTTTGGGTCTCCTTTGATAAGAAGGGATCAAGGATCAACCCACATCCACGTGAATCCTACTAGCACCAAGTAATAACACAAGAAATATAAACTCCCAGAACTATCAAATCACCCTACTCAAAACATCGATAACAACATTGGTCTCACGTAGGGTCAACTAAGTCATAGAAACAATAACAGAAGAGAGCATACTCACAATCTCCAGTAATAGCCCACAAAACTCAAGAAACTGCTAACACCCAAGCGAATCACCTTCATCTTACTAGGGTCCACCTTAATGCCATCAGTCGGCACCGCAAGACCTAGGAAGGCAACCTCTTACTATCAAAATTCCCATTTCTCCTATCTAGCATTCAACCTTCTTCCTTAAAATTTTTAGTACTACCCTCAAATGACTCACACACACTACCTCTTTATGGAACGAACCATCATATCATCACCAAAAACACCATAAACCTGTTAAACTAAGGACTAGAGATCTTACTAAGGAGACTTATAGGCATAACTGGCGTACTAGTCAAACCAAAAGGCGTTATCCCAAATTCAAAATATTGAAAAGGGATATTCAAGGCCTCATCTATCACCAACAATAAATCTATAAACAAAACAACTTAGGTTCAACACCTCCAATTCTCCCAAGATGAAAAAAATGCAACCCCTTTGAGACCAACTGTACCTTAAGAAAAGAATGGAACTACCTCTTTTTCTACAACTTAAAAACCTCCCACTCAAAGATGGGTTCATTAGGGTGTCGGATTCTAGCTCTATGGGTCCTACCTTCCATCGAGAAACAACATGCATGTAACTATTCCATCCCTATAATGACATCAACATCCACCAAACCAACTCCAACAAGCCACAAAGCAAGACCTAATACAAAACAAACCCAGATCAACACTTATGAACTTTCTAGAAACAATAAACCCAACCAAGAGAATATACATAAAATATCCACACAACCACTTAGGCACACAAGAAGCCCCACCATCGACTAAAAGAATAGAGAAGAAATAGTGAAACTCAGATTCATCAAAATCAAAATTTTCTAAGTACCTTCCTTCATCTACCAACTTAAAACGGCATGATCAACTAAAATAGTAAAGACCATTCATTAGAGAGGAAATCACTATATAGCTTCTAAACCATGACATATATCATGAAAAGAGAAAACATTTTCTAAAATATCTCATAGCCACATACTCATAGTTGTAGCACATAATACAACAATGAATATGATTCTAATTGATATGGTCTATTAGTCATCGAGGATCTATCAACCTAGTGCGTTGATACAACCTTTGTCATGACCCAAGCCTAAGGCTCAGACATGATTGGCAAATGGAGAACCCAAAGGGACCCCAAACAAGCCTCACAGTATATTATTACACATCCTTAGTCACAGAAGCAATGTAAAACAATATAATAAACATAAAAAGGAGGAATTAGGACTCAGGAAGAGAGAGAGATTTATACTCAAATAGCTTGAATATAATAAGTGAGTCATATCTCAAGCAGAACACATAACATGTCCAGCAATACCTCTACTACATAGATAAGAGTGGGGGCTAAGACAAGTAACCAGGTTCACCCTCAAAGTCAAGTATTACAAAAAGGAAAAATAGTCTTAAATACATAGCGTAAGAACATAGATATTTTCCTCAGACATGAGGACTCTCCAACCAGCTTGAATGGATATCACTAGCAATATGGAGGAGGAGGATGACCAAATGGAGCTCCAATTCTTACATTGCAATATCATGTACGCATAGAGTATGCCTTAGTATGTTTGAATGTACTAAGTATGTGGGATGCAATACAACAAGACATAGATGTTATAGGCAAAATTCATAAACATAGACAATGGATAGCACACTATCAATATGATGCGTATGAATGATACTTGAAGTAAAACATGTTTGTAAATCATATGCTTATATTGAATTAGAGCACATATGGTAATAGACCATTATCATAGATTAAGTGAACTACTTCTCAACTCCAAGGCACACCATGCCTTGAATAGTGATTGAGGCTTGATACCTCTTCAACAAGGCATCTGAGGCTTGGGACAACTCATCAAGGTAATTAAGACTTGGCACCCTTTGAACAAGGTGATTAAGGCTTGGTACCCCCTCAATAAGGCAACCAAGGCTTAGTACCCTCTCGTCAAGGTGATCGAGACTTGGCACCCTTTCAGTAAGGTGATTGAGGCTTACTACCCCGTCAACAAGGCAATCAACTTGCAACATTATAAATACCTTTCATGAATTCAACACATGTACAAGAGACTTTCATAATCATAATATCATCATATACCTACATTTACTCTCATCATTTATATCATGTGCGCACCATTGTTTCACCATCATTTCATTATAGCATAATCATCCTAACACTATTCAACTCATATGACATGTATTGGACCTTTAATTCCTCAAGAAACCCTAGCTTGACAATTTATCAAACACTTGGGGGGTGTAAACGGGGTAAAAGACCTTGCTATTTACAAATGAAATCATGCAAGAAAATTTATAATAAAACCACCAGTCAACACGTTGCAACACCGCTAAGACATTCACATCGAAACCCCTAATCAAATAAAAAAGTAAAACCAAGATTTAAGCTCCAAACATGGTAAAGCAATCATACTTTCATGAACTAAAATCACTGTGTAGTAAAATTCTTAATATACATGACTCACATGCAAAATCAACTTTAAATCATGCAATATTAGTAAAAAGGAGCCTTAGGCAAGATGGATGGAAGGACCCAGAGGTTCAAGACTCATACCTTAGCTTTGGAGAACCCTTGAAAGAGATTAAAGATGAGGACTTGAAGCTTGAGTGATATCTTTGAAGGAATCCTTAGGATTGGTCTTGAGTTTTGGGACCTAAATTTAGGGTGAAGTATGAGTCTAAGTGTTTGAGAGGATATTAGGCAATGTTAAGGTTATTATAAGGGTGAAACAAGGCTAATTATATATATTTTCAAATTTAAGAACCCTTATGCCCAAGATTTATAAGTCTTGGACCAAAATAAGTACAATAGACACCAAAAACAACATTTTGCGAGGCAAAACCCCCACTGTAATCTGTATTATCTACACAAATGAGTTCTAAATGGGCATAAATCCTTAATCCAAACTCAAAATGAGGTGAAATGAAGTGAGTTCGAAAGCTAATTCAGAGGGATGTAATTTGGTAGTTTGTGGGTTGCCTAGTTCTTTGTGTGGTAAGAGATATGCCCCTTCAAAGTTGACCCTCCTAAATAACTTTTTTTGTGATTTTTGAATTTTGATATGGTTGCTCTAAAATTTGGGTAAGACCCGATACCCACTCAATTTGACCACCTGAGCAAGAATGTGAAGTTGGAGTTTTGAAATAGTGAATATATTTTTTAGATATATGGAAATTACAATTTTGAACACTTTCGAGGAACATCTTCGGGTACTTTTTGGGGGTCATCTCATAGAGCATAGCATAAGATCATAAACATCATCCTTGGAATGAAGGACTCAGCAAAAATCTTGAGAGGTATTGTACTAGCCACGTTGAGGAGAATGCTCAAGTGGGCTCCTATTTCAACATGGTGACATTATGTTAGCATAGAGTATGTGTTAGTACGTTGGAATGTACTAAGTATGTAGAATGCAAAACAACAAGTTGTACTCTCCATAAACAAAATGCATAACATAGGCAATGAATAACTTTATAGCAGTATGGCATATATGAATGATGCTTGAAGTAAAGTCATGCTTATATGTAGAACATAATACAAGTGCTTATTAATTAATCTTTGAGGATTAAGTTTGGAAAATTAAAGTACTGAACAACCAACTAGTCAAAATACACGAGGCCTCTACCTCTGAACATATAGGTGGTGCCATGACAGGCTATAGCTATCCCAACTGAAAGGAAAATAAAGTACTCAATATAGGAATAAAAGGGCTCCTCTGAGAAGCAAGGAGAGCTCACCGACTATGGATGTACGAATGCTAAACCTCAATGGTGCACCTGTTGAAGTCCTTTGTCACCTATATCTAAATCATTAATGATGCAATCCTAATTGGACATTAGTACATGGAAAATACTGGTATGTAAAATGGCTCAAGGAAATAAATAAAGCTTGGACTCAATAAAATTGACTCGACTTAGGACTCATATCATCAACTCATAACTCAATTCAATAAATCATGCTTTGGAAAGAAACTTAACTTTTATGCAGCTTAGTTTAAAATATAATATGCTCAGTCAAGTATTGCTTTGAAGTTTCTCTAACTGATATAACTCCCACCATTATGAGTTTGGTGATGCACAATGATGCTGACGTTGTTGTCCCATCTGTCCAAAACATGCAAAGGTAAAGGATTTCTATCTCTTTCTCTAGGATCCAAGAGAATGTCCATTTTTTTATCATAAGCCGCCATAGTTAACTACATGACAATCCTATGCTCCTAATGTAGTTTTGGGGTGTTATCGTCTAACCTAACTCGGTGTTTAATACGCCTTCCAGGACTAAAATATGCTCACGCAACTTAGCTCAAACTCATCTCCTTGATTCATGTCAAACAATTCAACTCAACTCAATCAGCAACTCAGTAAATTTGAAAAATAAATCATGATGCAAATTCAATTCAAATGGTCATTTAGAACTCCAATCAATCATGCTTCTCAAATACAACAAGTAAGATACTCCTTAAATATGTAAGTATGCAGATAATATGCTCCCCAAACTCAAGCATGCTCAATTTATTCAACTCAGACAATTATAGTTATGGTCTCAATAAGATCAAAGTAGCAAAAGTTATAAAAAAGAGTTCAAGTCCGGTCTCATAGTAATAAATGAAATTTTTATGCATCAAATCCCATGTAACCAGCAACTAACTCAGTGACTTATTCATAAATATTCATAAAGAATCAAAAGAAGTGCAAATAAGTAGATTAGGATCATAGAATTTTCCATTCTCTGTTTTTAAGCCTTACCTGACTCAAATAGTTGAAAGGTCATGTGGACAAGATTATTTCTATGCTTTAGAGAGTCTTACATACCTAGAAATTGGTAGAACAGTCAATCCTCTATCAATCCACATGTTTGAACTTGAAACCGTCATTCTTCTCCACCTCTGATGCTCTCTACAATTTCCTAAGTGCGTATTGAGGAATAATACACTTAAGGTTATGATATGTAGCTTAAATTATGTCTAAAGTATCATGGGATTTAATTAGAAGGGATAGAAATAGAAAAAAATACTCTTCTTAAAAATTGCCGATAAGGACCATGAAACTATGTCTATGGGTCGTGGGTCTTCTTACAGGCCGTTGGTGACCTTTCATAGGTGAGGTTCCCTAAAGTTAGAGTTAATATAAGTCGAACTGAAACCTACGAAACCTCTTCTATGGGCCGTACCTTAGTTTATGGTTCACCTGACAACTGGTAACCTATAATCCTGAAAAGTTGATTTTTGTGAAATCAAAATATGGACGATGTTCTACGGGCCGTGAAAAAATATAAGGTTCGTATGGTGTCTCGTGATTGGGCCTCAGACTTAGAAAAGAATTTATCAAATCACCTGGGCATCCATGAGGCCTCATTTACGTACCGTAGACGGCTTTCATTGTTTCTTCTAATGACTTTTTCTCAATCATTTTTCTCAGTTTTCCTCAGGCATATGCTCAAACTAGGTGGAATGAATTTCATGTGTTACATGGAGGTACTTAGAATTAACTTAGAAAAAGATAATTACCCCTGAACTATAATCAAAATTCTAGCGATAAACTTTAACGTTACTAGGGTTCTACCGACAATCTTGTTCGAACTTGTCACTTTTAGCTTGAAGTGATATTTTTTGTCGTCTTTACCTATGTTCGAAAGAGAATAGCAGTTAGAATCCACAAAATATTAAAAATTAGCACAAATACTCACTAGCTGGTGCTGAATTAAATAATTTAAAAAATTAATTATGTTACTGACATTCTTAACTTACAAAGAAACTGCATAAATTGTCATGAATAATAACTGAAAATTTTAATATTCAACTAATTAAACTCCTGTTTCTATAATCAATTAGATCCCTCGATTAAGAAGGTCGGCACATATATTCTCTTTGGAATGATTTCAATTATTTTATTAATTGTATTTTTTTTATTCAAGAAGGAATAGAATTGGGATATGGATGGAATATAATGAAATAGAGTCATCCACTTATAATAGTAAGTAAAGTACCTTGCACCTATGAATGACTGCACTCGGGTAGGAATTTTTTATGTTGTTATTGATAGTTGCAGCTCTATAAAAGAGAATTTAGTCAATTTTTTCTTACATTGAAAAAAAATCCATAAAAGAGACCGATTGGGATCCAACCTTTTTGCTCACACATGTTTTAGTTAATTGTAGAATATTGACCATTGAAGTGCGAATGCAGTTATAATGATAGTCAAAACTGATAGTCAAAACTTTTCTAACTATTTTAAATATTTATACAAATAAGAACAAGAAATTACACCAAGTGTAGAGAGATTATTCTTTGACTTTATATTTTAAATTAATGTAGACAACCAAAATTTCTACCTTCGTTTCAAAATAAGTTATTTACCACATGTATTTTTTCATGAATAAATAAAAAAGAAGTTAAAATTTTCTTCAAGATTTATCCTTATTGAAATGAATAAAGTTTATAAGCAAATGCCAGGGGCCCAATTCTAAGGTCATGATGGCATCTACTAACATCACACCAATAGGTAAGTCTAACTCTTACCTCATAATTATATGTAATAGACTATCACACAGAAGAAAAACATAATGGAAATGAGATATAAGATATTGAACAAAAAAAGAGTAAGGTCAAATGAACATAACAACACCTCCAAAGATCTAGTATATGTCAATACTTGAGCTACAATGTAAAATAAGATCCACAAGAAAGTACAATCATAATATACATAGAACTAACTTGAAAAGCGTAACAAAGTCTAGTCCTATCCAAAAAAAAGGGAGAGTTGCTACTTTTGATGCTAGGAGCTTACCCCAACCTCTGAAAGCCCAAAGTTGGTTTTCATTAGGTCCAAATCACTATAAAGAACTCATAATATGATTTTGTCATGATCCAAGTCAGGCCCTAGATATGACATGGCGAATACAATCTCAAAGATCCCCGAAAAAGCTTTTTAGCATAAACATGATATAAGGTAACACAAGAATCACACAACGAATGAAAATACCGAATATAAGTCTCAAATACTCTTATAATAGTAACTCAATGAGAAGAGGGATAGGGGAACAAAACATAATAAAGTTGCACTAAATAAAGTTGAACATACTCTAGGTTTGACTAGACCCTAGTATGAATAGGACATAAGTCGGTCCGTATCTCACAAATATAAAGTTTGAAAAGATAATGAAATAATAACGTCAGGACCCAAAATAGAGAATGGTGGCACTTGCATTAACCCAACAAGACAAGTCATCCTAAACAAGATATAACACCATAAATGCAGAAGATAAAGAAGAAATAACAGTCTAAATATGTATGGGTAAATAATAAGGAGAAGGATCCACAATCTAAAAACAACCTAATATTATTGTCACATCTACAAGCTTCTATTACAATAAAAGAAGAAGGAAACGTATATGTCTAAATTATCTCTGATTCTCAAATAGAACAAAATAGTAAGAAAATAGGAGCCTTGAGGCTCTACTGAAATAGACAACCTTCTTTCTCTCAGGCTATCTCAAAGCTCGATTTAAAGTAAGAAAGGCATGTCAATTAGAACCAGGCTCATAACCTACACTCACGTGGAGAAACAAGGATGAGTACCAAACAACACGGTACCTAGTAAGAAGATCTAAATACAAATAGAGAGTAACAAATACATATACTCCTCCCACACCAACCAAACCTCCATAACTACTACCTATAATTAGAAAATCCAACAAACACAATATATTGTACATATATACAATCACAATATTAAGGTAAGACAAATACTTATATTTCACAATTCATAAATACAAGTTTAGACAATCAATTCATCACTTTAAATCAATATTCTTATAAATAGAATGAAATAAAATGAAATGAGATACAAAAATGTAATGCAATGTCAAGTTCCATAATGCATGTTTGCCCTACAAGCACATCCGGGTTGTAATCAGACTAGAACTCATGGGGACCAAATTAGACCATGTATCCATCATCATTATAAGAAGATTCCTCAACCATTGAATTACATGATCTGATATCATGTGTGATGGCACTTTCCCTTAACCTAACGAGGCAAGTTAGCCTAAAAAGGAAATAACAAAGTAATGTGAAAGATAAAACAAAATTGCATTCAAGAAAATAAAGGATAAACATAAGGAGTAGGAACCATAGTCTAAAACTAATTTAAGATTGGTATTATATGTACAAGTGTCTATTTAAACTATAATGAAGGAAAAGCAATACAACTCTAAAGTTCATAGTCCTCAAATAGAACAAAATATGAAGTAAAGGAGCCTTGAGAGTCTGTCGAACTATAGGCATGTTACCTCTCAAGAGTCCAGAAGCTCAGTCTAATAAGAAGGAAAAGGATCAGGAGGTACTGAGCTCAATATTTATACAATTATAAAAGTAATGGTGAGTACTAACCAAAACAACACACATAAAGAAAAACAAAACATATGTACAAAATAAAAACACAAGTAGTCCTTCTATCGCTACAAAATACCTACAAAAATATCACTTTGCAAGCAGGAAATCCACCATCCAAGATATATATACACACACATTCATATCTAATACACAACATCTTAACTAATAGGTTATAATAACTTAGATGAATAGAGTTCACCATCATATCACACTTGGTATAGAGGCTCACAATAAAATCAATGAAAGGAATGAAATGTGATGCCCTAAAAAGCAAGTAATACTATATCAAATAATTACTATATATGTCTACCCTACGATACATATCCACTAACTTAATTATATAGGAATCTATAGGAGCCTCACATGGACCATATATCTGCCGAAACCATTTTCCTTTTACAGTTTTTACTCTTTTCTAGAAGAATTCACCTTTGGTATTTTTGTCATTTCTACTCAAATCATCTCCTTTTGGCATTTTTATCATTTCTATCCACAACTATTTTCCTTTGGCATTTCATCAATAATGGTACTCACTCTATTTAATCTCAACATAACCATCACTTTCAAAAAAGAATATGAGTAAGTAAGGAGCCCACATTCATATATTCAATAATCAAGCAATCAATATGTAACAACCCAACCTAGGGGCCTAGTTGTCACCATATAAATGTGATACCTGAAGGCACCCTATCCAAGCAATCTTAAATATATTAAGCATTCCTAAGTATACACATAAAGCAAAGTAGAATTTTAAAATAAGGAAAGATCTATGGGTTTTTACTAGTGGGATGGTATGAAGAGGGATATTACTGAGTGTGTGTTGTGTTGCCTCTGTTGCCTATAATTAAAGTCGGAGCACCAGCAATCAGGTGTTATACTTCAGCGATTGCCACTCTTGAGTGAAATTGGGAACCTGTGACTATGAAATTTTTTATGGGGCTTCCTCATACTTCCAAAGGTTATGACAGTATATGGGTTATAGTAGATCAGCTCACTAAATCCACACACTTTCTTTCGTTTCTTTCTACCTTCAATATTGAATGATTAACTCATATTTACAGACAGAGAATAGTCCAGTTTCTTGGGGTGTCATTGTCTATTATATATGATAGAGGGTCAGAGTCTATGTCAAGCTTTTGGAGGGAATTTTAGCTAGCATTGGGCACCCGAGTTGACCTAAGCATCGCATTGCATCCCTAACCTAATAGCTATTATGACCGCAGCATATAGGTTTTGGAGAATATGTTACAGGCTTGTGTGTTAGAGTTTGGGGGTCAGTGGGATTAATTTCTACCAATAGTTGAGATCATCTATAATAACAACTACAATGCCAACATTAATATGGCCACGTTTAAGACAATATATGGACGATGATGTCCTACTCTAGTCGGGTGGTTTGAGTCTATAGAGCCAAGCTTAAATAGTACAAATTTTCTGCAAAATGCCTTAGCTAGGGTCTGAATTATTTAGGATAGAAACTTCTTGAGTTGTAGGTTCTTCTTTTGCAATATTGTCAATGGTCCTCCAATTTCTGAGAATTCAACTTCATTTGTATTTCACATTATATGGCATGTGGAAGATGGACCTGGAGTAAAGGTAGGGTTGCACCATCAGTACCAAATAAGGAGCAGACTCTGAAGCCCATCGAGCAGAGATCGACTGACACAACTCCACTGCAATCAGAGGTACCAACTCCCGCAACTGCCTTTATAGTCACACAAGAGGTGTAGTCAGCTATTGGACAGTTCTTAGCAGTTCTTAGAGTTAACCAGCAGGGATGATGCTAGCTCAAAATCCTCCAGTTCGGACACTACCAGAGCCTACCACTCTATAGGTCCCAGCATAGACAAAAGGAACCATACCATACCAATACAAGTGGTTACATGGGTACCTTTTGAAGTTGACCTTATCGAGGTTCTTGGGAGTTGTAAGAAAGGAAACGTAGGTGTTATTGATAGAATGTATGGAGAAATTACAAGAATTTCGACTATTGGATTCTTGTGGAATGGATTTTACTATGTATTAGCTAGATAGGACTGCTAATTAGTGGTGGCAGACTTACAGAGACACCAGACCAGCATATGTTATACCAGTGATTTGGGCAAGTTTTACAAAGGCCTTTATGACTAAATTGGTGACCAAATATTTTAGGGACTGATATCGAGATCAATTTGTATAATTGGAGCAGGGGTAGATAAAGTGTCACAGTATGAGGGAAGATTCCTAGAGCTCTCTTGGTTTGTTTCGGCTAACAAACCTATCGAAGAGGAACAAATTCATTACTTTGCATAAGGATTGAGGCCACAGTTGAGGATAGGTACACGTGCACTAGTGAAATTCGGTTAGTTATTTTTGGAAATGGTTAAACATGCTGATTCTCTGGTGCAGGTTAGATGCAAAGACTAAGAGGGAAACTACAATTGCGTTAGGCGTAAGTGAGAGTTCAATGGTTCCTAGTTTGGGTTTTGAGTTCCCTTTGGGGAAAGGTCTCCAAGGTCAGACCATCCAACCATTCCAGGCATCATTGTAGTCTTATGAGGGTAGCTATTAAGGCCTACATACTTCTAGTCTGGGTGGTTCTTCTTATCTTGTCGAGATAAATAGAGAGAGAGTGACACTGCTTCACTAGTGCCAGTTTGGTCATCATTCACAAGTAGTTAAATTTCCAGGCCATCTAGATAGGGACACTATGATCGTGATAAAAAAGATAGGGCTACTTCGGGTTGTCTTAGGTGAGAGAACTAGATCATTGGGTGAGAGACTGTCCCAAGTACATGGCGGCACTTGTAGCCCTATAGGCTACCAGATCAGCTCCCTTACCAGGTGGCAAGGCCAAGGGTCAAGATTGAGGTCACAGAGATGACCAGTATAGAGATCGTGGAGACCATTAAAGCTCTTTTCAAGGTTCTAAAAGGCCCGACAATGGTGGTAGGGTTTGGGGTAGAGGTGAGGCTCAAGGTAAAAGAAATTGAGGAAACTTTTATGCTACTCCAACATGACCTGAGGCTGAGGCATCTGATGAGGCCATCATAAGTATGATTATTGTATGTCAGCAGCCAACTTTAGCATTGATTGATATAGTTTCTATATTCTCCATATGTCAGTATACTATGCTTTTCTCTTGGATGTGACTCTCGAGCTTCTTTCTTTAATGGTTTGAGTATCGACCCTAATGGGGGATTCACATATGATGGATCGAGCATGCAAAGGTTATGCGGTTACTCTCAGGGGTTTGATACTTGGGACGATCTGATAATACTCGATATGTTGGATTACAATTTTATTCTGGATATGGATTTGTTGGCCCAATATCAGGTTATGTTATATTTATATTCTAAGACTATCATCTTCGTAATACTAGGGATGTCTATAGTGATTTGGAAGAGGTCTATAGGGATTTTCTGAGTTCTTAAAGTGATTTATTAGTGTTTTGATATGTTTCTGTGTTAATCTTGTAAAAAATTTAGTTTATATGATTTTGAAGAAAATTTGCAGATTTTGCTGAAGCATAGGCTATACGAGCCTACCTATGAGTCATAGCTCACACTATGAGTTGTTGGTTGTATCGTAGCAAGAATCAAATACCAAAAATTAGAAATCTGTCAAGTAAAGGTCAACCCTACGAGCCAAGCCTACAAGTTGTAAGACACACTACGACTCATATAAGTGGACTCATAGCAAGAATCAGAGGGTCAAAATATTAGATCAAAAATTAAAGACCAAGATTACGAGACAAATATACGAGTGGTTTCTTGGGCGATGACTCATACGTATAAGTCACACCAGTTCAGTCCAAGATTCCAACAGCCTGATACAAGACCCCATCTACGACTAGTTGGCCAACCTACAAGTCGTAACTGCTAAATTTATCAAATGTTAGTTGTCTTTTATATGTACTACCTAGGTATGTTTTGTAAATACTATAAATTGTTTAAGTTATGTTTTTGAGGGGAGTTCGAATAGTAGACAATTCTCTATTACATTTTGAAGATTTTTTTAGATTTTTAGAGTAGATTATTGTTCTCTTTTGGGAAACCTATTTTGAGGATTGCAAATCTTGCCTTGTACTCGTTGTTGATCAATCAAGCTTATGGGTTTGCAAGTTTTTACCCTATAGATATAGTGAATAAAAAGGGTTTTTGTGTTTCCCACGATAATTTTAAGAATGAACGTTTAAATGTCCTTTAAATTGTGGTGCCTATTTCCATCATTGTTATTGGTGAAACTCTCAACTATGTCTATTATTTGCTTTTTTGTGTGTTTTATTGTAGCCATGAGTAGCTAAGCACCCACAACTTGGATTTGTGGGAACCATGGGTAGTTTACTTGATATGACCTAGGTTTTGTTCATATCTATGATAAGGGATTTGCATGTATTGTCTATTTCCCTTCATGATTAATGTTCTTGGTGGTGTCCAACACCAAACCTCGCCTACTATCCTGATCCCGACCAAGGTAGTGATGAATAGGAAAAGAGAATTAGATAACAGTATTCGATTAATGTCTTCCTATCTAATCGACCAAAATTGACCAATGGGAGGTTGACAGGGATAATAGGTTATGGTTAGTTGGCACACCATAGTAGCCGACCAAGCACTATGGTGAAATTCGACCTTCACCTGCATAAGAGGGATGGAAGAACCTAAGTTACCGTCCTTCATGCGATTCACTAATCATAGTCATGTTATTTAAGATAATTTAGTCAATGAACCAAAGGGAACATAATTCCCAAGTTGTCAACAAAATGGAGTATTTTCCTGCATTTTAATAAGTATTTATTTTATGAAATTTTTGAATCACAACCCCCCCTTCATTTAGAGATTGTAGTCATAGATACTAGAAATGATTAGTAGTAAAATCTTATAATCAAGCCCTATACTCCCTGTGGATTTGACCCCAACCTTTGTTAGGTTAATTACTGGTAGCGACTGCTTTTTTATTAGAGTATGACCATCATATCAAAAATTATGGCCCCGTTGCCAGGGAATATGCCTAGGTTTTGATTTTAGTTCACTATTAGTTAATTCTAGTGTTAACTTTTAGAGTGTCTTGTACTTTACTTTCATTTTTGTTGTTGTTGTTTGATTTCTTTTGCAGGGTGTACTAGGTTGTATGCCCAACACAAGAAGCCAAGGCAATCCTTTAGCTCCACTGAATTTGGAGATCCATCGACTACCAAGAGGGATGGCTCGACTGAATAAGGATATTAAGGAGGATATGCATATGAATAAGGAAGACTTAAGAAGAGTGGAGAATCCACCCCTAAGGGTTAACCACCACAGCTTAGAGATTTCAATGCAAATGTGTATGGCAGGAATCAGTACCGATCCTATAGTACTACCCCCTCTAATGGCAAATGCTAAGTACACTGTATCAAGTGGATTACTCCAAATGCTCCAAAACTGTGGCCTTTTCACAAGGCTACCGTCAGAGGATGTCCACCATCATCTCTAAAATGTCATCTTCATGTTCGAAAGTTACATGGGGGCACAAAATATTTAAAGTGACATTGTTAGATTGAGTGTGTTTAGTTATCACTGACTAGAAATATAGCTATATGGTTGTCTGAGCTGCCTCTATATACCATCATGAGTTGGGCTGAGTTGTAGAGGGTGTTCTCAGAATGATATTTCCCAAGGTCTAAGAAGTTGAAGCATAAGGACCAATTTAACAACTTTGAGCAATTTCCTAGAGACTCTCTTAGTACTAAATGGGAGAGGTTCACCAAATGCTTGAGGATGGTCCCTGATCACAAAATTGTTGATGATGCTTCGACTGAGATCTTCTATAGAGCACTTGATGATAATAGAAAAGCTTGCACTAGTACAATCATGGGAGGTGTTTTACTTGATCAACCATTTGAACTTGTGGCCAAAAAAATAGAACAAATAGTGAAGACCGACAGAGCATGGGGTCAGAGTGATCATTGTAATACAAAGAGTTCTTACGCGGTTTCCATAAATAGTGAGCAGGCTAAAGTGAATAAATAGATTATGGATCTACTTGCTCAACTCCATACAAGAATGTATTTGATTTTGAAGCAAAACCAAGCTAGTGTGAAGGAAATAGCTCACCCACCCTTAGTTACTCCTATGTATGATGATCATTTCTTTGATGAGGATGTCTGTTATGTGAGCAACCAAGCGGCGGGTTTCCAGAATAACCACCAAGGGTCCAATTCAGACTATTCGTGGCAAGGTTCCTTAATTGAGGTAATGTCAACTATCATGGGATGTATAAAGACAACCGAGGTGGATACTGTGAGAGAGATAGTGCCATACATAGAATAGGGAAGAAGAGAGGGCTACAAGAATAGTCCTTATGTTCCATCGCATAATCGTGATGCTAGATCGACCAATTCTATGATTGAAGATATGTTTGAAAAATTGTTAAAATGAGTTGACCACCATGATGAGACTCTAAAGAGAATGAAAGAAGATATTTCAAGTATTAAACCAAAAATAGAGTCTCACTTGAGGGCAATCAAGCAACTTGAACAACAATTTGGGCAAGTATCTTCATAATTGAACCAATGCCAAAAGGGCACCTTACCAAATAATATGGTTCAAAATCCTACAAATGAACGGCATTGCATGGTGGTAATGACTCGTAAAAGTGAAGCACGATAGATACCCCTATGCAAAAGGTTGTAAATGGGAACTACAAGAAGAGAAGGAATGAAGAAACTAAAGTATAAAAGCCTTTCGAGTCCCCCTCCTCCTTTCCCTCAAAGGCACAGAAAAAAAAGGAGGAGGGTAAGTTTGAACAGTTCCTGGTAGTGCTAAAATTATTGCTTGACCTCCTGTTAGTTAAGGCCCTTGAAAAGATGTCGGGAAATGCCAAATAGATGAAAAACCTAGTGAAAAAGAAACTAAAAGTGAGCCAAAACCTCTCCAATAATGTTCATTGTTGTGGTACCATCACTACAAAGTCAATAGCGCAAAAGCATAAGGACCTTGATACATAGACCATACCATGCACTATAGGAGAACTAGCATTAGCTAAAACACTATGTGATTTGGGGCCTAACATTAACATAATTCCTCTCGCCATATTCAGAAAGCTCAGTTTAGGGAGCCTTTTCCCTACAAGAATGCGGTTACTGGTGGCAGACATAAAAATCTAAAAGCCTATAAGGATCTTGTATGATGTGTTGGTAAAGGTAGACAAATTACTTTTTCCCAAAGATTTTGTCATACTTGACTATGAAGTTGATTTTGTAGTTTTGGTCATTTTGGGAAGACCTTTCTTAGCCATAAGTCAAGCATTAATAGATATGGAAAAGAGTCTACTCAATTTTAGATTTTGTGAAGAAGCAATGGTGTTTCAAGTAGGTCATAAGGATAGGAAGAGTTCTAAGTTCCAAGTTATCTCAATGATTTTAATGGATGAGGATGATGAATCCAATATCCCGATAGAATTGTGGCTTGGGGTTGATCCTTTAGCCGCTATGTTGATGAACTTTCCCAGTGACAACAACACAGATTATGAGGAAACAGTAAATCCTCTGGGAGTGTCACTTGGTTTGAGGCGACAAGCAATGTTGGAGCTGGATTTATGCAATAGGGAAACACTACCTACAAAAGCCTCTATATAAGTCCCGCTAGAGCTAGATTTAAAAGCATTACCATTATATCTAAAATATGCATACTTGGGAGAGAATAGTACATTACCTATTCTCATTGCAACAGTGTTAAGTGAAGCCCAAACAGAAGCCCTAGTTCAGTTCTCAAGCAGTACAAAAAAGCTATTAGGTGGACAATTAAAGACATCATTGGCATACCCCCAGGATATGATCTCATAAGATTTAGCTAGTCAAGGATTATAAGTCGAGTATTAAGCATCAAAGGCAGTTAAATCCCCCCTCCAATGCAATATGATATGAGGAAAGAAATCATCATGTGGCTAGATGCAGTAGTAATCTACCCAATTGATAATAGTGAGTGGAAGAGCCCAGTGTAGTGTGTTCCATAGAAGGCATGTATAATAGTGGTACCTAATGAAAAGAACAAGTTGATCTCCATGAGACCAAGGATGGAGAGTGTACATCGAAGGAAATTAAATGCTTCTACCAAAAAGGATCATTTTCCTATACTATCCAGGGATCAGATGCTTGCCAAATTAGCAGAAAAGGTATGGTATTGTTTCCTTGATGTATATTCTTGGTAAAATCAAATTGTTATTGCACTTGAGGATCAAGAGAAGACAATGTTCACTTGCCTCTATGGTACCTTTGCATTTAAAAGGATGCCCTTTGGGCTTTATAATGCTCCAGCCATATTTTAAAGATGTATGATATCTATATTCTCGAACATGGCTGAAAGTACTATTCAATTGTTCATGGATGACTTCAGTGTCATCAACCAGTTTTTGAAGAATTCCTTTTGTATTTGCGTGATTTGTTGCAGAGATGTGTCGATAGTCACTTTGTGCCTAAGTGGAAGAAATGTCACTTTATGGTCAAAGAGGGCATCATACTTGGTCATAGAATTTCAGACAAAGGAATTAAAGTAGATAAAGCAAAAATCTGGTGATAGAAAAATTGTCACAACCAATTTTGATAAAAGGTATTTGAAGTTTATTAAGCCATGCCGAATTCTACCCCTTCTTCATAAAGGACTTCTCCAAAATCTCACAACCTATGTGTAAGTTGTTAGAAAAAGATGCAAAGTTTGTATTTGATGAGGCATGTACGCACACCTTCAAAGAATTGAAAAAAAAGCTAACCATAGCACCCATTATTGTCGCTCTAGATTGATCATAACTGTTTGAAGTAATGTGTGATATAAGTAGTGTTACACTCGACGTGGTATTAGGGCAACGAAGAGAGAAAGTCCTGCATCCGATCTATTATGCTACCAAAGCATTGACTATGGCCTAGAAAAATTACACTATGACCAAACATGAATTGCTTATGTTGGTGTTTCCATTTGAAAATTTTGATTCATATTTATTAGGAATTAAGGTGATCATGCATACTGACCACGGTACACACAAATATCTAATGGCAAAGAAAGATGCAAAACTAAGGTTGATTAAATGGGTACTTCTCTTGCAGGAATTCAATTTTTATGTGATTGATAGAAAAGGGTCAAAAAATTAGGTTGCCAATCACCTTTTTAGATTAGAAGATGAGGCTATGATGAAGTTTAATGATGGGCTGGACATAAATGACTCATCTCCCAATGAAAGAGTTCTAGCAGTATCACATGATCTTATACCTTGGTTCACAACTTATGCTAACAATTTGGTGAGTGATATAGTACCTCCTAAGTTAAACACCCATCAACGTTGTAAGTTTATACACGTTATAAAGAAGTTCTTCTGGGATGACCCCTATCTGTTTCGCATTTGTGAGGATGGCGTCATTCATAGATGTGTTCCAGAGGTGGAAATGAAGAGCATTCTTGAAGCATGTCACTCTTCATTTGTGGGTGGCCATCATAGTGGAGCTCGAATAGCTTATATGATGTTGCAGTGTGGCTATTACTGGCTATCTATACACCAAGAAGCCCATGATTATGTAAAGTCTTGTGACAGATGTTAAACAGAAGGTGGAGTCTCGTTAACGCATAAGCTTCCTCTAAATCCTATTTTGGTCATATAACTATTCGATGTTTGGGACATTGATTTTGTGGGACCCTTTGTTAGCTCTCATTTTAACAAGTATATTTTGGTTGCAATTGATTATATCTCCAAGTGGATGGAGGTTGTAGTTCTACATAACAATGAGGGTAAGAGTGTTAAGGGGTTTGTCTGAAAGAAGTATTTTTTTCAAATTCGGTACGCGATAGGTAATTATCAGTAATGGAGGTTCTCATTTTTGTAATAGGCTGCTCAAAGCTCTCCTTGAAAGATATGGTTTGAAGCACCGTGTGGCAACCCCATATCATCCCCAAACTAATGGTCAAGTGGAAGTATCAAATAGGGAAGTAAAGAAAATTTTATCCAAAATGGTGAATGTGAATCCTACTAATTGGTCAAGGAAGTGGGATGATGCTTTATGGTCCTACTGAACTACCTTTAAAACTCCCATCAGAGTGTCTCTGTATCAACTGGTGTTTAGGAAGGCTTGTCAGTTGCTGCTTGAACTTGAACACAAGTGATTGTGGGCATTAAAGAAACTGAATATAGATTGGCATAAAGCTGCAACCTCAAGGTTGATGCAAGTGAATGACCTTGATGAGTTTAGACTGTGAGTATTTGGGAGCTCTGCTTTGTACAAACAATAAGTGAAGGTTCAGCATGATCGTAGAATTGAATATCACCAGTTTGCTCCAGGAGACATGATGTTGCTGTACAACTTTAGGTTGAGGTGGTTTCCTAGAAAGCTCAAATCTAAGTGGATGGGGCCTTTCAGAGTTGTGTGCATTTCTAGCCATGGATCAACTTACAGAATAGCGATGGCAAAACATTCAAAGTCAATGGACAAAGGGTAAAAAGTATATGGGTTATATGGAAGAGATCAAAACAGTGGAAGATTGGAATCTTGAAGAGTCATGAACACAAAATCTTCTTGTCATGTCGCGATAATAAATCAGGCGCTTCCGAGGAGGCAACCTAATATACTCCCCCTTTTTCTTCCTCACACCTATTCACTCCTCTTCTTCTTCATCAATGGAAAATCACAACTAGAAAACCTGTGTGCCTCCAAATTTTTCCTTTTCTTCTTTTCCTTTCACCTCACGAGCACAATTCACGACAACAAAATCAATGCCAACCAGCAACAAAGCCGCTCTAAAACGTAGCAAGCGAAAATGACAATGCAGAAAAGTTTGACTAGACGACTTCTCCGTGCACCCCGAGGTTCAATTTTGAAATTCAAAAGCTCCATTTTTCATCCTTCCCCTCCCCCCCCCTCAAAAATGATCTAAAATTTTTGCTATAAATTCTCACTCTTCTCCACTGTTTTAGTGCAACCATCACTACTCTCAAAAAGCACTCTTCTTGTTAAGTCCACATTCTAAGGTTTCTCGCTGATTTAGGAGATTTTCTTTGAAATTAGAAGCCATTCTGAGTCAAGGAAAGTAAGTTCTTTGGTGGTGGAAAGTCTTCTCTGAGTTCTTCGTCCCAGTTTGTTGCTCTAAGAAAGGTAACACTCTCGTCTCTTTTATCTTGGTTCGCCGTAAATTTCATATACTGTGCTGAATGTGAATCTTGAAACTATATCAAAGTTCTCATATTTGCGCTTAGTTTATTCGACAGAAAATGCCGTTATGGCGAGTCAATGCTGTGGTTTATTGTTGTTGGTCGTTAAGACATTTCTGAAATCGTGTTGTGAATTAGTTGTTAGTCTAATGTTTCCTGCCCCATATTATTGTGTTTTCTTAATCGATTATAAACTCTTAAGTTAAGTGGTGTTTAAAATGGTTCATCTTCACCATTTTATACTTTGATAGTTAAGTCTTTGACTCAAACTTGAGTTTTCTGCTGAAATGGTTTCAAATCCATGATAATGTGTTAGAAGTTTGTTTCCTCTTCTATTTTTTATCCTAAGTATGTCTTGATCTATTTCAAACTTGTTGGGTTTTCTTTAGAAAAAAAAACATAATCTATGACTTCCTTTAGTTTGCTCTTGAGTTCAACTTGTCTATTAATATTTAAAGTTTAGCATGTTATACTTTGTAACTGCATGAGTTCTTTCATTGTTATATTTGAAAGTCTATGTATCATGCTTGTTGCGTTGCTAATCTGAGCATTTATTTTGTGATTTTCACGTGCATATTACCTTTGTTCAAAATACTTAGATTCATAACAATGTTTATATATTTTATGGTTCAAATAATTGATTTCTTATGTGCTATTATTTTCTTTGTCACATGTGGCATTTTTCGAATCCTTTTGGGGACTCCACCCTGCGTTTTAGGACATCACTGGGTCTAGGGAGCAGTATACAGTTTTTTGGAGCTGTTCACAGGACTTGGAAGTTGGAAAACCAATGTGTATACACTGATGTAGGCAATATATACACTCTGTATACAAGTAGAAAATGAGCCAACGACCCAAGGAAGTAGCAGTAGTCCTTTTGAGCATGTGGGCTAGGCAGGTCCAAGTCTCTTATTTTAGAAGTAGAACAGGTTTTGGGAGTTGGGCCTGCCAAAGCCCAATTGTATTTATTTCCTTATTGTGTACTTTTGTTTGTGATACTTATTATCTTGTTCACTACTTTAACATTATTTTTGTAGCTTTAATTATTTATTTTTTTAAGGCTAATTAAATTCCCCGAAATTCAAATTATTTGTATTGTTTTTATTTTTTAATTTTATGATTCTCCAATTTTAGAAATGCGTGTTAGAATTTTTAAAAATTTCAAAGATATTTATGAAAAGTTCTTAGTTTATTCAAATTATTTTCAAGTTTCTTTCTTAGTCAAATTAGACAATGTGATAATTTAAACTTTTTAATTTGGGCTCTTTCAATTTTACTTTTTTAAGTTGATTTTTTTCGAAGTTAGTCAAAGTTGCCTAATCGCCAGACAACCGCGTGTTAGCGGCCATTTCGAGTGCGTAAAACCTTCTTAAAGTGAAAATGTGAACCCCAACCCTTTTCTTTGAATTTTAAGAAGATTTTTTCTGTTAAGTCCTTTTAAATATTTATTGATTTCCCAATTATCCTTAAAATTAGGTAACGACTCTGTTTTAATTTTAAAAATTTAGTTTATTTAAATCAATTAAGTAATAAATTGAATTTTCGAAACCCAAAGCTATTTTTTCAAATAACAATGCCAACTTCAATCGTCTTAAAAAGAATTTCATCTTTCCACGCCATCTAGGAAAGTCTTTTCCATCAAATATTTGAAAATTAGGATTAGGCAAAGATGAAATATTGTTAGATATAGATGTGGATGTCATAGAGACAAATATCTTCAAATTGTTAGAACAAGAATGATGATAGTACAAGAAATTCTAAATAAGAACTTTCTTGGCTTAGAGGCACGTTAATACGTTTCTTGAAGATAGTTGGAGTCTCTCCCACGAGCAAACAGAAGAATAAATGACAATTCTATCTTCAGGATTCAATTAAGCCACAAAACAAGTAACAATCAAGAATATTGCTCTTCTATTCTTGAATCTGTGATTTCATTTTTTGATTAATGTCTCTCAAGTGTTTTTAAGGAAAAATGTTTATCTTGTTGAAGTGATGTCTTTTCAAAAGAAACGCACCACTATGTATAGGATAAAAGTTTTGAAAGAAAAGTCTTTAATTAAAATATTAATTAACTTAGGTTCATGAATTTAAAAAAGATATCAAGTAACTTGTAATAACCTGTAACGTAAGAAAAATGAATGTTAAAATTCAAATTCATGTATTTGTGAATTTTCAAAAGCAAAACTTTTATCAAAACTTTTACCGGATAAATTTATTTCAAAAATTAATTGAAATACTAATTCTTACATAATGACGTTACGAAGAAATAATATAAGATGAAAAGAATTCTATTAAAAAAAATATACAAACATGAGACGATGGAGAAAAATAAACTGATAGTCAAAGTGATAACATCTAAACTTTTCTTTGATAATGTTGTGGAAGTAATGGTATGTTTGGTACGAAGGAAAGTATTTTCCTAGAAAATATTTAAGTATGATTTTTAACTTATTTTCTCATATTTTATTGATGAGTGAAAAATATTTTTCAGAAAATATTTTCATTGTTTAGTTAGTGAATAAAAATACTTTCAAGAAAATATCTTTTATTTTTTTGTTAGCAAATAAAAAATATTTATTAGAAAATAGTCTCTATCATAAAAATTAATCCAGGGAATTTGATTTTTATGGGGGGAGCGGGGGTTGAAGGAAC
>JAOTQJ010000099.1:12742815-12757206 GCA_025642045.1 Solanum sejunctum | reverse complement strand
TGCTTTTTCCTAAAATGAATTTAAAAAAAGTGTAATGTTTGTGAATAATTAACATGAATTTGGTACAGTGATATTAATCAGAAGTCTTAAGTTCGAGCCCTAATTTAAAAATATCTATTAAGGATTATCTAGCCGACTATGTATAAATTAATAACTATTATTGATGTTAGAAAATTCTCCACATTAGTTGACAATTAGGATTTACAACAGATAAAAATGATATGCAAAGAATTTCTAAGCTATATGGACAAAGAGAATTAATCAGCTTATAATAAGGATTTTCAATACATTATGGCGGTTCAACAGATTTTAGCTATACCCCTTAACCTGCCCCTGACTATAATTATAGAAAAGCATGTGATGAGAGAGATATAGAAAGAAATATTTACCAAGGAGACGCCAGCATTAGTTTCTATACCAATGTTAAGTGCATGAATTGAAAATGGAGAATTAATTATATTGGTGATCAAGGCTCCTATGATGCAAAGTACAAGAGATAACTTCAATGACTGCAGAGAAGAAGCCATTGAACTTAGTAGAAAGAAAGAAAGAATTACGAGACAATTTTATTTAATTGAAGGGCTCTGATTTATAGAGAGAAATGGTTGGTGACAATACAAAAATATATGTGTATAGAAACTGAGTAGATGAGATGAAATAATTTGTCTTGTAACGTCTCGTGACAAGTTTTTGGCGCTACTTGGACATGCTATAAACACTATACTCAAACTTTTTTTTTTTTTTTTTTTTTTTTTTTTTACAGTGAGCTGACCGTGAATCTCAATTATTCGATTGAATATTTTATTACCAGGGAAATTTTCAAAAATATACTGCAAAATATAAAATATTATGTCATTTTGTTTAATACTCTTTTTGTGTGGCACCCTTTTCTTTTTGATTTGTCCAAACAAATATCACCTTACTGTCATTAGAAATAATTTAATTTTAAAATTTTTTTTTTTACCCAAAGCAATTCTCAATCACACAAAATAGAATGGAGAAAGTATAAAATATTATATCAGAGAAAGAATTATACATAATGTATTATATCAAGTATAATATTTTATAGGAGACAGTACACAAAATAGACCTAATTTGAAATTTTTACCCTTAATAGACCCAATTTAAGATATTTACCCTTAATAGACCAATTGCCCAAACTATTTTACCTTTCTACCCACTTAATCCTTTTTATTTCGCGTGTTGATTTCATACTAACGTCAGCATAAAATACTATAAAATATACTCTAGCGGTATATATATACCATAGCGGTATCATATAGAATGAGTTCAGTCCTTTGTGATACTCTGGTGGTATATTAATACCCAATTGGTATATATAATTTTTTTTAACAAACAAATAAAAAATTATAAAACTCTAAATTAGTAAAAAAATATATTCGTTATTTAATCTGTTGATATATTTATATCATATCGGTATCATATAGGATTGATCTTAATCATCTGTAATACCCTGTTCGTATATGTATACCCTATCGATATATCATATAAGCAGGTGCGGAAGTCAACATGACGTCAGCGTGCGAATTTTAATGAGTGGGGCAAAATTTTAATAGTATGAGGATAGAAAAAGTAAAAGGATATATAAATGTAAATAGTTTGATTTAAACGGATATAAACTTAATTTTTCCTATTTTATATTCCCTCTGTCCCATAGTAACTGAATCTCTAAGATAATGCACACAAATTAAGAAATATATATTAAGATAAAATTTTAATCAAATTTTTCACTACTACCCTTTTATTTATTCTTAACTCGTTAATTAAAAAAAAATTAAAATATGACTAGTAAATTAATAATGATAGTAGAAGTTAAGGATGCCTCTTAGAATCCCAACATTCGTTTTTTTTTCAATAAGCATACAGTAATTTTTTGATTTTACATAAATTTTAAATTGCTCTATTTTTCTACTAATTATTTGTACATGGAACCAAAATTTTCAAATAAAAATTTCAACAACATGTACTCCTCAAAATTCAATAATAAAAATATTCTACTTTAAAACTTTCAAAAATTTAGAAGGAACCAAAATTCTAATATGTTGAAACTAAAAAAAATGAATTTTATAGAAATATAAACAGTCCTTTATGGAAAATATAGACTCATAAAGATAATTAAATATGAATCATAAATGACTTTGTAAAGAGTGTAGTTTAATTTTTTTTTAAAAAAATATTTTTATTAAAGGGAAGGGTAATATTGGAACAACTTTCGAATATTTATCTTAAAATTTAAACTATTTAAATAATTTGAACACTAAAAAAAGCTCTAAAAATTCAGTTATATTGAGACGGAAAGAGTAATAGGCTACATGATGTGAATATTTTCTCCCAAAGGACAAAAAGCATAGTTTTTGATCCATCTTACTCCCCAAGCTGGGGGTTGACATGCGGTCCTTCAATTCGATTCTTCAATTATAAAAAACTGTGCACCTAATATTGAATATAATTAATTTAATTTGATTTGACTTTTTTCAACTTCAGTTAGATTTGATTGGTATTTTTAAAAATGAATTTTTCGATATAAATGAGAAATAGAGGAGTATCAAATCAAAATATAATACCCTTAAAACTTAAAATCCTATTAAAAATGATGTGTCTCATCATGGAACACTTACTATGCTGAAAAGACACCTAAAATTTAAAGAGATTAACTAGTATCCACCGAAGGTGGACAATAAGATTACACGATCAACTATTTTTTAATTAAATAATAAATAATATCACATATTATTTATTATTTAAATTAAAATAAGTATTAAAGGTAAGTTGAATTCTTAATTAATGGGAGAAATTTGTTTAGGATTCTTACTAATTGACTTACCAAAAATAGAAAAAGATTCTTTCATAACCAGTTTCATCTTTACGTTTTCAATACCATTGAAGCAACTCGCCTACACAGTTGAAGCAATTTGAGACAATCATTAACACAAACATTGTCCATACCCCGCATCATTTCATTACCATTTGTAGATGTGAGACTAATTAACACATCATTTCATATCCTAAACTAAATATCTAAATGAGTATCAACTAAATGCAAGCGTCTCGGTTGAAACTTAATCCTTGTTTAGAATAGGTTGTTTGTATTGGAAAAACAAATTGAAAAGGTAAACAAGAAAGTTCATGAAGATTCTCAGTATCTTCAACGTCAATTTAGAGAAAATTCAAGATAATATAAAGATTCATCTGTACAAAATGCATCTAGCTTTGCTTGTGAATGAAAAAATTATAACACAACAAACAGAGCATTTAACATTTTTCATCACTACATTTTGTGAAGCATTTATGCACAACAGCCAAAAATCTGGGAGTTTCGTGAAATCTCTGTTTCCCTCAAATTAGAAAATTAATTCATTATGGGTGAAGATCCTGGACGAAGCAGCAAATCGAGCTGAGAAGAAACAAAAAAGTTCATCAACATTGGTTAAAATTGAATCTTGATCAAAATTCTTCGAAGCAACTCGCGTACACTGTTGAAGCAATTTGAGACAATCATCAGCACAAAGGTGTATTCTTCGCAGCGTGAAAAGATGCCATGTTTCAATATATGAAGAATTATATATTTTTTGTGACGAAGAATAAAATCAATCATGAAACATAGAAATTAAACTAAATAATAAGCAAAGCAAAACCTATCAATTTCAAACGCTTCTACAATCAGATTGATCGTTTTTAGATAGTAAAAACTCAAAATACACTCAAAGTTAGCAACAAAGTGCAGGGGTACTTGCTACGGTATCCACATATCCTGTATCAACATCACTGGTAACTTGTTAGCAAAGAAAATATTTTTAGTAATTGGTATCTCATGCTTAGCTAATTGAATATAAAGACATTGTTTTTTAGTTTTTCTTTCATTAACTATTCTTTCCAGTTCCAATTTTTAATGCGAAGGTAGCTCTAGGTCATGGGTTCTGCCCTCTGTTATGTATGTGCACTACTTGATTTTTCTTAAAAAAAAAATCATATGAGAACTCGCGCAACAATTAGCAGGCCAAAACTACATTAGTAATCCTTTTCAGCAAGTCTATTCATGTATGGAAAAACAACACTTGCTATTTTTATCAAAAAATTATATGTATTTGGGATGCTTCCTTCCACAAATCTAAATTTTGATGCTTACCAAAGTATACTAATGCTTTGGACAACAATGAAGACCAAAGAGTTATTTGCAACATGGCCTGTACTGAGAGTATAGTCTGTCCATAAATTCAACTTCAGCTTATTCCCATGAGTACCGCTCATTTTTTGAGCTTTGCTGATTGCTAGAGCAAGTTGTGTCTTGCCGAAGAGCTTGTCTGTAGTAACCATTTCCTCTTGATCTGCCATAGTAACGATCACCTCCATCTTGACCACCTCTTTCAAAACCATGGCCACCGTAGCGCCTTCTTCAGTCCATGGAGTAGCTAACTCTGCCTCTACCCCTTCCACTTCCTCAAATTAAGTTATTTTTGTTCAGTCTCCTCCCTTCAATGTATAATTGGTGTCCACCAATCTGAACAGTAGATGCCTCAATTGCATTCTGAATCCCAGTCACATCTTCTAAATCAACAAATGCATAGCATATATCAGTGTCCTTTAGCGTTCTAATTGCAACAACATCAGGCTTTAGTTTACCAAACTTTTTGAATTCCTCCTCAATTTCATAAATAGCCATTGTTGTAGGCACATTTTTGAAATATACAGACTTGACTTCAACTATGAAAAGTTCAAAAAGGAAGATCATGAAAGCATCACTACAACGAGATCCCTCAAAAAAAGAATACACATTCCTTAAAAGAAAGGATGAGTATATTATAACATAGTACGAGAAACCAACACTTGATTTTTTCTAACACTCTAGCTTGAGTTGTATTTTCATTGGAACTGCAGATCTTGAAGGAGAACAAGGACAAGAAAGATGCTGAGTAAATATCAACCTGTACAACATGGTCTAGAAGTAGCAGATAGTGTGAACAAAGGAAAAGCAAGACTTGTTCGCATACTTATGCTGATTATTGATGTTTCAGATTCTGGTATCTAAATACTTCAGAGCTTAAAGTTTTAGGAAGCTGAACTACGTAACAGATAATAAGTTTTTGTATCACAAGTTTAGAATGACTTGAAGATGAACAACTTGAAGCACCAGATCGTTCAATTTAGTCATTTTGCAGAACACTATTTTTAAGCAATGACACAATCGTCAAGAATCTTGACACTTCTTTAACCCAAGGCCAAAATATAAGGGAAGCCAAAGATACCAAAATAACAAATGCGACATTACTTGACTTTATACCATGGAGCTTAGTTTTACATCAAACATTCTATTTTTAATTTACAAAACCATATCTAACAGCTGAGTTTTTCATTGTAATATGATCTACGTAACAAAAGAAAAAGTATGCAAACCAAATAAACATGTTGTCTGGGCTGAGTACATGTTGAATAAAATAATGGAACCACAACACAAAAGTTCCACAAATGACATGACCTTTTTGTGAATCTTTATCAACCAGCACGTCAACCCAAATGAAACATCATATGTAGTATAAGCTTGGTAGCGAAAACAAGAATTCAGTCACATATGTACAAACACATTATCTGAAATAAGCAATCAAGTTCCAGCAGTAGGCACTGTTGCCCCACATAACTTTACACTCACCCCACCTTGCATAAAGAGTTACTAACTTTTGGATAATTAGAACACAATCAACAATACTATAAATTCAAAACTTCGACTTTGAAATTTGATAATAACTGTAAGTTAAAGGTATTTAAACAAATGAACATGCAATAAAACTAAAAAACAATAGCTAAAATCTGCATGATTGTATCTCCAGTCATCTTTTATAATTCAAAATTTCAGAACTTCAAGCCAACTCATAGATTAGAAACCTTGTTGGTATGGATATGAAGCAACTCTCATCAAATCCTGAAAAGGTATATTCAGGAAGTCATTTAGCAAATATATATATATATATATATGCGATAATAATTTTAAAATATATATAAATGCAGTAAATCAAATGCACCGTAAATGATGTTGGATATGAATCACCACTACCATTTTGTCCTTGAAATGACTCTAAATACGATGGAATCTACTTAAAAAAAAATTAATAATCAAAAGAAGAATCTATTAACTGAAAATACAACGGTGCATAGAGAATAAGTCTTAATCAAAATTGACATGATCTATTAAAAGGAAAAAATTATAATTGCAGGGTTTGCATTAAGAAATGTATCTATGTTTTTACGTTCAACTTCAATATTTGAGTTTGAACTACAGATTAATAAAAAAGATTAAAATATATGAATTAGTAAACTAATATCTTCAAAATTGTAAAATTACTGAATCGAATTAACAATTAAGACCAAACTATAAAATTACCTTATTTCCTTCCCTTTTTTTTTAGTTTTGATTTTTCTTTTTGGATTTTGAGAAAAGCTTCTTTTAACCTTCCAAGAACTTTCTAGACCACCCTTCATTCTTAAAGAACTAGGACGTCCTTTGGTAGCTACACATGGAGGGTCAAGTAAAGTAATATCTTCTCTCTATTCGCTTGAGTTCAAATTCAGATTTGACTGATTAACTTGACCGTCACATACATAATCATTCTCATCCTCATATGAAAGTTCATCAAGATCTTCACATAGTTGCAACAATCTTTGATAGATAAATTTATAATGCTTTTCAGATCTAGTAGCTCGTTCTGAGAGACCAAGAGAATGCATCATAATGTTATTGAACCATATAATGAAAGACTTCAAATCAATCACATGTAATCTTGTATTTAAAGTGTTATCAACTTTTTCTTTGGTAGCATACATTGTCTACCGATCTAAGAAATAATATGGTGGAAGGTGAGTGAATTTGTTTTTTTCTAAATACCATAAGCAAATTCCTACATAAAATACCCATAAACTTAAACTTGTGACAAGAACAGGTAGCATCTTTCGATACAAGATTCAATCTAACAATGTATGTTGGGGCCTGTCTTTCAAATAGATGCACTTTATAGATATGTACTCTATACTAAACCTCAATCTTTTCTGACACAAGTTTTTGAGATTGAATCAATTATGCATAAAATATTCAAAATATTTTTCTAGTATATACTTTGGCTGCTTCTACCTTCGTAGGATATAAAGTTTTTAAGATAGTCTTTGAATGTTTCGTCATATAATCCTTCTCCCTCGCTTTGTCGTACCTAGCATCAACAACTTTATCATATTGCTTTACAAATACACTCATTAGTGTACTAGAGTTAATCCTTAAAGTACTTATTCATACTTTCACTTCTTTGAGTTGTTGACATTCCAGCACAAAAAGTAGTTTGCACATAAGCTGGAATCCATTACTCACGAATTGCGTAATCGTATGCAACCAACTATGTTCTTCCAAATTGTACGTTTTCATTATACCATTCCAAGCAGTTTCAAATTCCTTAGGAGTGGTTGTATAATGCAAACACTTACTAAATTCACTTTGAAAGTTATCATATTCACGAAAAACGTGATTTAAATATTCAGGAATTCTTTTCTCAATGTGTCACATACAAAAGTGATGTGCACTATTTGGGAATACCTTTGCAACTGCATTATTTATTGCAACATCTTGGTCTGTGATTATAGTATGAAGTGCAATACCAAACATTGCCTCTTGCTAAGTGTGAAGTGACCACTGAAAAGTTTTTTTTGTTTCATCCCAAAGCAAAGCACAACCAATAGAATAGATTGATAGTGATTATTAACTCCGATAAATGGGACAAAAGACATCTTATATTTATTCGTTAAATATATAGGATCAAACAGGACAACATTTCCAAAATTCTTGTACACTATCCTAGACCTAGCATCAACCCAAAAACAATTAGCTAAATGACCCTCTACATCCATTTGTATTGCATAAAAGAATCCTGGGCTATTAGATTGACGCTTCTGAAAATATTTCAACATCAACTGTGCATCTCCTTTCTCAAGATAGTTTTGCCTTTTAGTGCTCAAATAATTTTGAAATCTCGTCCAGTTAGATTGAGATTGTCTACGCCCCTAGCTTGAGTGACCAACACCGATGCAATTTTACTTGGACGAACTTAGAATTATCTAAAAGATCAATAAGATTCTTTTGAGCCTCTGATTTTTTTCTTTTTGATCGCAAAAATTTCTGGCTATGGAGAGAAGCAAATTCATGACTATGATTTGAGATAAGTCTAGCTAGTACCCACTTTTCTTCTTCTTTCTTTCATAAATATATCATCACTTTGCATCCGTCTCTAGTCTTATCTCGTTGCTTATTACTTTCAAGACTTTTCTTTGAGCGAAATCCTTCTTTTGAACAAACTCACTCTTGACCAATTATTGATTTATCTTTTCTTGATCTACTTATACGATTTTTGCACACACTAAGTCCTTACGATGAGCATAATCAAGATAAAATTTTAAACCAATATCAATTGATTGAAACTCCATACCGATGTAAGGCTCTCTCAATTCTTCATCACATATTTGAGGAATAAAAGGTACAACTGCATTCATGTTGCTTTCTATTTCCTCCAAGGAACCTTCAGTTCTTTCTGCATTTTGCTCTTCTAAATTAGAGATTTGAAGAGTATCCTATAATAAAATTATTAGATGTTAGAGTAATAAAATTTTTCTTTGTCACACGAAACATAAAATTCTATGTACATTGAAATAAGATACTTTTTCTTATTGCAAAGAGGATTTGATTAGTTAACAAAGAGTATTTAATTAGTTACGATATAAAGTTACGATATAATAATAAAATCTCCATTCTCGACAGTATATAATGATAAAAGTTGTTAATGAAGAGGAATGACAACAACTCCATTCTTATTCCATGGAAACAACTTTTGTCTTCTAAATTAGAGATTTGTTACTTATTAGTTAATGAAGAGAATTTAATTTGTCAAAAATATACATACCCTCAAGAATGAAGCTTTTTTTAAAGACAATATAGAAGTTATTGACATCAAGAAAGATAGTTTAAAACGAAGTACTATTTTGTTATACACATCAAGTTCTGAAGGAGAAAACGATAATGTGCTAATTTACTATATGTATATATTGTGCTGATGATTGTCTCAAGGTGCTTTAACAGTGTACGCCTTGCTTCAATGGTATTGAAGTGTGAAACTAACGATAAAACTGAAAAATGGAAGAGTCTTTTCCTATTTTTGATAAGTCAATTACTAAGAATCCTAAATAAACTCTTCCAATTAATTAAGAATCTAATTTATCTTTAACACTTATTTTAATTTAAATAGTAAGTAATATATGATACTATTTATTATTTAATTAAAAATTGCTGATCGTATAATTTTATTGTCGATCGTCGATGTGTACTAGTTAATCTCTTTTGGATAACATTATGGATTTGCTGGGTGGATTTTAATTTGGATAAAGATTAAGTTATTTTTATTTGGCCGTCAACATTATGACACGTATACTTTCACCTGTCAAAAGGATTAACCGCAAGGATAGACATTAACATTAACGGAGGGTATTGCGGTATCATTTATGATAGTTTTGGAGTATATATATTTGTCCTTTTTTTTGGAATATTAATTTTAAATTATTTTTTTTATTTTAAAAAACTAAATTAATATATCTTTTGACAAAATTTATCATAAAAGTCCTGATTTTATTTTTTCTGAGACAAACATAAATTTAAAATACCTATAAAAAATTGTCTTAAATTTTTTCATTCAGACCATTTTTCATTCTCATATTTTTACACTAAGAGAAAATTAAAAGAATAAAATACGAATAAAAAAATTTAAATAATAATAAGTAAATAGATTTTTCAAGGGGGGTATTTAAAACTCAAATTAATCATCTAATTAGTGAAGTGAAAAAATTTATGCATGAGAAAAATTAAATAAACCCCTAAACTTTATTAGAAGGATCCAATATACCCCTACATAAATATATTTTAATAAAAAGTTAAAAATAATAAATTAAACTTAATTTTTTTTCACTCCACTATAAAACAGAAGAAGATATATTTGGGTCAATATGTGTAAAGGTATGAGTACATATGGGTCATTTGTGTAAACTTCCAGGAAAAAATAACTCAAGATGGCGAACATTAAATGGTTAATGTACTTTAGCTATAATTTTGATTAATTATTGAACTCGATTATTATTTGATAAATTTTATTAGAATTTATATAATTTGATTTATAACCAAATAAACTTATAATTTGTATATATTTAACCTAACTATTTATATATAATTTGTTGATACATTAGATTTGTATAAGTTATGAAAAAATATCAAAATAATATTTATTTGTATTAAGTTTATTTATATATTAACAAGTGAAATATACAAACAAAAAATATAATAACAAACAAAAATATAGTAGTGAAGTACAATTAGGCAAAATATAACTAAAAAAGCATAATGAAAATAATTAGGATTGCTATTTGTGAAATTTGCTAACAAGCATATATCAATTTTAGATCGTAAAAATTAAGAATTATATCAACATTATTTTTCCGTTAATTAAACAGCAGTTCGTTTATTTATGTTTACTTTCTTTATCCATTTTTACTTGTCCTTTGTTGACTTGATACAAAGATTAATAAGTACGCCTTGTATCCCATATTATATGGACATATTTTTATAAATATTTATCTATATATTATATGAGCACTTACTAAATTATGATAGAATTAATTATTTTTTCTCATTTTACCCCACTATCAATATAATATTTGAAAATTTTAAGAGACCAATTAATTACTTTCACATTCATTAAATTGTTCCTATATTTTATGTATATTTTTTCTAACTTAATTTAATTTACATTGATATTAAATAAAGGATAAAATGGTAAAGTTCATTAATACATTAATGATTTCTTAATCACCATCTAAAATGAAGAGTACCCAAATCACCCTTTGAATACAAATACAATGTCTTGTAAAATGTAATAGAAAAATAATTATGATAAATCAGAAATTAAGTATAAAATTATCTTTTGATTTTATAAAGTGGACAAACATTGTTAGATATCTAAAAGTAGTATAGGTTACGAGTAAAGATGGACGGGGGAGTATATATTTAGTTCTCGTTGCTTCATTTCCTCATTAGTTACTTACACAAACCAAGACAATATTTTGTCTTGTAGTTCACCCTACATGAATATATATCTTCCAATTAGTTGACAATGTTGCCAAAAGCTATTATGGAGTATGCATATCTATTTGCTCAAAAATTCAAAAGGTGTTGGAAGTTGTTGATTGAATTGTCCAATTTCCCTTCAGAATATGAATCAAATGGAGAAATTACAAGCCAAAAGGTAGAATGTAGAGTTTGTTTAAGTAAAGTTGAAGAAGGTGAAGAGGTAAAAGAATTAACATGCCATCACATATTTCATAGAGTTTGCTTGAAACGATGGGTCGGATTTGGGCACGTAACATGTCCACTCTGCCGGCGTTTCTTGAAGTCGTCATCGACCATCGATCTCGGAAAACATGTCTTGGTTTTCAAGTTTGATCATTTAAGTTCAAGGGAGAAACGTGATTCATGGTGGCTACGATAATGCTAATCATTTGAGTATTATACTCTATGGTCCCTTTTATATGTTACCTTTTGCGATTATATTTACATTAAGAAAATAATTAATTTTACTATTTTGCTCTTATTTAAGTTACAATGTACATTAATTATTTTTTTAGTTAGTCATATGTATCTTTTTAAATTTTATTAATTCTGTGAAATGACATATATTAAGAACTATTTATGAATGACATATTAAAGGGACTAGAGAAAGTAGTTTATTTGGTCAAAAAAAATATTTTTTTAACGATGTGCTTGACAAAACCACAGGCTAGTAATCAAAGTGGCAAAGTTTAACGACTACAATGGGGAACAAGTTATTTGTGTTGTGAAATTATATTTCCAATTTACTAGTCTGATCAACATTGTTTGCATTGTCGATCAGAATTATAGTTTTATGGGCTTGATCCTTAAGGTTCTTAAATTCGAACCTACTATAATTTTTAATATTATGAATTCATAAATATCATTTATTGCAATTTACATACATTTTTATGTATATTTATATTTCACATTGAAAATTAATATTGATTTAGATGAATTCAATATCTCAAAGTTCTATCTGTCCTAGTGGCGAAGCCACTCTTTGGCTAAGGGGTTCATCCAAATTCTCTTCAGTGAAAACTTATATTATTTTTATATAGTTAAAATTATCGTTCGACTAACTCATGTGCTTGCTTATTAAATTTTTATTAATTAAAATTTTGACTCCACCATTATCACTGTACCTGCATCAAATGATGTTGATATCTTGTCATAGAATGCGTATAGGAAAGGACCATGATGACAAATACAAAATTAAATTAAGTTTGGTAGTTAGTAATTATAAAGTACAGTAGACTCTCATGAACCTCACAATTTCGATCTATTTTATGTGTCATTATCGCTTAATTATGTAATATTCAAATTTTAAATGTAATAGTTTATAATTACTATCTTTAACACTTAAATTTCAAGTTATAACAAATTTGTATTTAATTAAAATATATACATTTATTTTTAATCAATATATATACAATTTAAAATACATAAAATAGGATATACACATATTTAAAATTTATCAAAAATGGTTTTTACTAACAATATAACTCTATAATTAAGGAGATATATTATTGGTGAAATATTAATCTTCCTTTTATCATATCAATTAGCCGCTCTTTTCTCTCTCCATCATAATCAACTCATCTTTCTATGCAAGACTTCCAATGGAAGCGTGACTCTCTATCTCTCACCTTTTGCAATACATTATCTATTCCGTCATAGTTAAATTTAAAAAATCATGTTCATTGTCATCCAAATAAAAAATAAATAATTTGACAATGCAAAAAAAGAGCAACCACTAGCTACACAAAAAAAAAAATCCAAGATTAGCGGCGAAATCGGTAGAAGTTGAACCGCAATTTTTCAGATTTTAACTCAAACCCCGCCGAAGAATAAGCAATTGAAAAAAATGTCCCAATTTCACCATCAAGAACTCTAAAAGGAAAGTAAAAAGTTGGCGTGAACATAGAAAGCAAGCAAAAAATGCAACGGAGATTCAAAGTCCCATCGGAGAGGAAGAATTAGACTTCGATTTTGTTAAACAACCCCTAGCAAAAAAAATTGAAAAGTGTATCAAAGGACAAATCTTCAAAGTCGAAAAAGTGAAGGCAGTTGCAAGGTATTCAAAAAAAAATATTTTTTTATTTGTTATTTTTTTTTCTCATTGTTTACATAGCAATTTTAGTTTTAAATTTATATATATTTAATATGAGGATAATATTTAGTTCATATTTTCAAACTGACATATCTTTGTTTTCTGTATGTTATAAAAGTAGTATTTTTTCTGACGTGGTATAAATTAGATATTGTCAATTTATTCTAATCAAGAAACTTTTGTTATAAAGCTGGATATAAGTAATGTCTGATTTGTTGTCTTTGTGATATTGTCTCGATTTGATAAAATATTGGTAGAAATCTGATTTTATCCTGATTCAATATAAAATTGATATAAATTTGATTTATCCTGATTCAATATAAAATTGATATAAATTTGATTTATCCTGACTCGATATAAAATTGGTATAAAATTGATTTTGTCAATTTACCATCAAACAATTTGATTTTTTTAGGTGAAGATTTTGATGCAATGGGATATTTGATTTTTCAAACGAAGATTTTGATCCTAGTTATCATCGACGAAGATATGAAACACTTCTATGGCAATATGGTACATATAAGCATAACGACAGTGCGATCAGTGAGAGCAAGGTGACTGACAGTGTTGCTAGAAAACTTACTGGACTGCGAATATTAAGAGAACTTGCCTGCGGCACCTCTACATATTTTGCCTTAAAACTAAGGAAACACTAGATGCAAGTAAAATGAAGGAGTAACATGTTGTTCTTTTTTTTTTTTTTTTGTTGAATCTTGAAACAACAAAAAAATCTTCATCATAGGTTTTTTTTTTAAAAAAAAATCCTGCTAATCTTGGAAAACAAGCAAATGACACAGTAATTATGTTGCATATACTTTTGTATAACCACTCTAATATTTTTCATAATGATATCTATTTGATACTAATGATTTTAGATTTTTTTTTATGTAAATGCACTATATATTGTGTATATAAACACAATAAGTTGTTCATAGTGTAAATTCATCGAAAGGTAGATTTGTACACAAATTATCCATACACCACAATCATATAGCAAATGGATATATAGATTATACAATTAAATCAACACCTTAAATTTATAGACAAATATTAAATACAATTTATATACATAATAAATAACCACATCATAATTACATATTAA
>JAOTQJ010000099.1:12712814-12723474 GCA_025642045.1 Solanum sejunctum | reverse complement strand
GACAACCTGAGCTGGAAATTCATGACAACCATTGCACGAATGCCGTAAATTGTCACTTATTCCGAGAAGGGTTAAATGCAAACGACAGTTTAATATGGAACTTAAACGCGTGAGGGCCACGCGCCCGTAAATAAATTATTTTTTTTTTCTGAAAATAATGGTTAAAAATTATTAAAAATAAAATAAAGATCAGTGATTAATTTGACACCGTGGAGGGTAAAAATTGGGTGTCAACAGATATTTCATAGCATTATGTACCTTAAACTACTTACTCTTTTTATTCTTTCCTTGAATGTACAAATAAATAATAATCAATCTAAATATAAACTGAGGGGGTGGGTGGGGGGTGAGGGGAGAATTAGTAAATGTGGAAATGGATGATGATTTTATTTTCAAATAAACATCTCGACTATTATCATTTTTTGTGTTGTAACTTTTTACAAATAACAATAAAATATTTTCTCTATATTATTGGTGATTTATTGGAACTTATTTGTAGAATTGTTGAAAAATTTATTTTTGATTATTTTCTTAACAATAATATTATAAAATTTAAGATATATGTCCATGTCTCGAGACTCGCATAAAATAACTTACCTCACGTCAGCAAAACTGATTTGAAGCAATGTAATAAATATGAAATTATGATTTCTGATAGTCAAGTTGAGCATTTGTAATTAGATTTAGTCATTAAGGCATTCGAAAGAAGAAAGATATTCAAGAGATTGCTTTAACTCTAAAAAGAAATGGCTTTGAGTCAATGTATCTTGAGGCATGGAATTGATTGGAAGTAGTAGTGCATTTGTATGTTCGAATTCCGTGTATTTATGGTGATAATTTTGGAACTTGCAAAAGACCAATCTGGTGTGAGATGTGTCCTATGGAGACCCAATTATCATAGAGAAATCAAGAAAGGTGGTAACAGCAGATAAAATTATGTTGAAAATGGAGGTATAAAATGAATTAATGAGTTGGTTTATTTTATAAGAGTTTTGCTTGTTGGATTTATTGTGGACAAATCGGCTCTTAATGGTGGGGTCAAAAGTCCATGTGGATCAACAAATTAGTGCCACTTGTTTAATTGAAAGATCCATGAGCTACTGAGGAACAACGGATTTAATGTTGGAAGCCAACTCTCATTCTTTGGACCAACCTATGACCAAAGAAAAATGAATTCACCACTCTTTTTCACAGGAGAAAGTCCCGAAGAGCCTCCGGGACAAGGAGGCGCCAATCTATCGTCCACTCTCAAGATTCATATTGATCAATAGATCTTCACATCTTGCGAGTTAGCTAAGTAGACTCACTCCACCAAGAGGCAACAAAGGTTGGAATTCTTCCTGCCAAAAACAAGGGACCTACTTCTCATCCTAGGAGTTAGTCAGTATGAAAGAGTCCCCTCAATCATTCCACTAAAAGACGGCACATTTGGTCCAATAGACAGAAGAACCATTTTCAATACATCTAGGACACTTTTAACCATGGAAGAACAAATTAGTTTATCAACTCGGTTTCTAATTCAATATTTGGTTTTCCGCAAATTTTCGTTTGAAGAAGCTTGATCCTGCTGCAATAAGCCTCTTGTCCCCCCTCCATTTCATTTGAAGGCAATTTTCTTATAAAATACTGCTAAAATGAAATTGGAGAAGTAAAGACGTGAAACTACTGTCCAATTTCAACTATACAACATCACCTAATGAATGGCTAACATGATGGTTGATACATCTGGACTTCTCAATGCTTAAACAACATTGTCGAGGAAACTGATAAATGAACAAAAACAAATCACGGAGTCATCAAAGTTTAAACTGTCTTAGACACTCCAGAGACTAGTACTTCCCATTCTGCATGCTCAAGGTAAAGTTTTGACAAGTAGAAAAAGAACTGAGTAGCTCTTTCAAAACATCAAGATTCATTTCCCCGCAAGTCCATTCTCTTCAACTTTCGTCTGTAAGCTTAGTTCCAAACTCCACTAGAGAGAATACCAACAGCTCTTTGGCATGCTATGGAGCAATTTTTCCTGAGACGAGAAACAAATGATGTCAAGACTGAAGGCACCTCTATGAAAGAGGAAAAGAAGCAGAAGCAACAACACTTCTTGCTCAGGTCGACTTTAAAATTTCTGACAGACTAATTCAAAAGTAAACGAATAAACACAGGCTTTTTGTATTTCTTCTAATTGCGTCACTTTGTTGGTATCGCAGAGTCATAATCATTTTGTCCTTCCATCCTCTAGAGAACTCAAAACACCTCTCTAGGAGTTCCAAATAGGGGCACCATCACGGAAAATACTTGCTGCATTGTCTTTTACAAACCTGGGTTTTTTGAGAAACGTAAGTCAGAAAAGTGAAACTGGTCATCAATATAAACTTCCTTCCCCACATGACCACTCCTTCCTATCCTAAAAATCACAGGCCACGTTATCAACTCTCAAATTCTACTTTTTCAACATGCATCGCGTGGTAGATAATGCATGTTGACTATCACACGAGGATCTGTAAAATAGAGGAGCTTTCTGACCAACAAAATTCACTCACACATACACACTCACACACACAAAGCCACTCCTCAGAGATAGTTAGAAAGCGACAGTTGTCCCAGTGAGGCTTAGGCGGTGGCGTAGGGCACAGCCACCCAATTCTCAACCCCAATCTACGCAATGTGTTTTTACCCACATCTTGAAAAGCACTGTTAGGTTCCTAGTAGCAATCAGCGACCTTATATATGTCTGTCCTACCCATGTTCAACAAGAGTTGCAGCAGGTAAAACCAATTAATCATTCAATAATATGAATAAAGAGAGACTTTTCTTACCCCAAATCTGGTTTAAGGTCATTGCCAACTGCATCAAAGATTTTCTCTCTGCCGGGATAGAGTATCCACCTTTTATTGCTTCCTGAAATGCAGAAAGGAATTCGCGCTTTGCATTTGTAGGGAGGACAATATAATTTGGTCCATGGACAGAACTCAATTCCACCACCTAAGTTTCAGAAAGCAAATACATACCATGAGGCTTAAAGTCCACAATTTTTTCATCAATGAATTATTCATGATCCAGATACATCATTATGTATGAAGTGATCAGACTATCATAACATGTTTTACCATATGACACATTCAGAACTGTTGCAAGTAGAAGAAACAAAAAGGCAGTGGACTTGGCACACAAGGGTTTGTCCTAGTGTTCATGTGGATGCAAATCTTGGATATCGGGATTCAAATTGCAGTAAAGACAAAAAAAGACGAGGTGATTTCTCCTTGTCTGCTTAAGTTTTGGTGGACAAAGTTGCCTGGTACTTATGATGGTGGGGCAGCAGGAATCTGGTGTTATAGTCTAGTGAGCACAAGTTGGACCACACTCACCGTTATTTTTATTTTTTTTCAAAACAAAAAAAAGGAGGCAATGGACATACCCTCTAAGTTGTGAAAGATTGTAGACCAAGATAAATAGAAAGCTATGGAATAAAACACAAGGAAGCTATCACATATTTGGTAGAAAACATAACCAAAGGATTTACTGAAGAAGAAAAAGGCACAATAATTTGATAAAGCATTCAAATCCCTACTTATCTACACTACCAATAATTTGATAAAGCATTCAAATCCCTACTTATCTAACTTTAGTGCTAGGCACTCTTAGCTGAACTCTTTCCTATCAAATTACTTTGTGCATGTATATTTTCAAGGAAAGTAAAGAAAAAGCATATAGTTGTTTAAAGATTTTGATAACCACAGGATGCACATGCCTGTTGCAGCCAGGGAATAATGCTATTCACATATGTTTGTTCGAAGAAGTATGATGCCAAAATGGCTAAAAGATCCCTTGTGGTCTTTTGGGATAAATTCTCCAGAACCGGCCCTGTTGTATCAATAAGTTCAAACAAAACAAGTTCATCACCAGAATAAAGGGCTTCCACATAAGCAGAGTCTACATCCCCGCTCAACAAATGTCCTTTTAGAACGCTCCATAGGTTATTCTTGCCATCTACGTGATTTTGCTTGTCATTAGTTGTAGAAATTTTGCCAAACACATCTTTATTTCTCCTCAATTGTCCTCCACGTGTTCCTTGTCCACTATTTTGGTGAATGCTCTTTCCAACAGGATATGCACCTTGTTTTGCAGCAGGATCAATCAACATGTCTAGATTTTGATTTCTAAAACTGCTCGATCTGCTCTTCACAAGTGTCCTATCCCCCCGAACCTCCACATCTTTGGTGGGCACTAATGGAAACTTCCTATGAGGTATATCAACAGATGGCCTTGGGGTGTATGTGGAGAGTCTTGGGGAAGCAACAGCAGGACTTCTTTTCATAAATTTTGTTGTCGCTGGGTCAGGAAATTTCCCTCCATGAGAAAGTTCCTGGGCTATTCTATCAACCATGCCTTCAAGACCGGAAACCTTTATTTGTATCATTGATAGGTTATCCACAATGTTGGATGTGAACTCCTGAAAGTATAAATTACAACAGGGGCGGTCAAATAATCAACTGAACATGTTTTTGTTTAATAGGCACCAATTAAAATGTCATACATCATATGTAGAAAGAGAGAATCTTAATCAGATACAAGAATAATGCACATACTGAAGCTTCCTCTCTACTTTTATATAGTTATATTTATAGGACAGTTTCCAGGAAGTTTAGTTCTTGGCTTTACTTTGCATTACAGATTAATACTACAAGAGCATGTAATGTGACTTCCACGAAATGGCATGACACATGGTTAATTGCCATGATATGCATTGGATGATATAAACTTCCACAAAAGAAATGTTAATCAAACTACCTTGAATAAATCCAGTAACTTGGATTGCTTATTTTCCATGTCTAACAGTTGCTTTCTGATAGATAACATTTCCTTTGCTACTTGAGAACAACAGCCATGCAATTTTTGAGAACTCAAATCAGTGACTGTTGAATCTAAGCTTCTTCGGTCCTGCATTCCAGAAAAATACCGTTGTTCCTCAATACTGATTTCTTCAACTGCAGAACGCCGACTTGTTCCTAATGGCGTACCCAAACTGGCCTCCTCAATTACATCATGTGAACCCACAACTTCTTTGCGTTGAAAGTTATCAGGAAACAGATTTGACCCAGAAGAGCATTCCTGTTTGTCATCTATGTGGACATATTCATATTCAACATCATGAGCACTTCTAGTCTTAGCACCTTTTTCAAATGCCTTTGTAACAGAACTACCCTCTGATTCTTCATCCCTAACTTCTGGCACAAAGATCTTACGGGGTTTTGGAACTGCTATTTCTACATGCCACTCATCAGCTGCAGAGTGGTGAGGCTTTTCAACATGGTTATGGCCTACTTTTCTCAAAGAGAGGGGAAGCTTGTTTTTGACCGAGTCACAACCAAATTTCTTAGGAGTGACATCCTTCAGTGTTGACTCACTGACACTTGTTATATCACCGTAGTCATCTTTATACAGATTTTCTGCATGATACAAACTATTATTACAGAAATCAACAACAATAACACATACCCAGTGAAATCCCACAAGTAGGGTCTGGGGAGGGTAGAATGTACGCAGACCTTACCACTACCTCATAAAAGTAGAGAGGCTGTTTCCTGAGAACCCTTATCTCAAAACCCATAAACAGAAAGAATTAAATATGACAAAAATGAAAGGGAAGGGAAGGGAACAGAAGGAGCGACTAACAATGAATAGCACATGATAATATGTAAATATGATAAAACTAACACATATACAACAGATAATGAGAATACAGAAAAATAATAATAATAATAATAAAAATAATAATAATAATAATAATAATAATAATAAGCCTGCCACTCTAATTCGCAAAAGTTCATCGTCAAAATTCTGTTGGAAATAACATGTAACTGGGAAACATGCCAGTCATATGGCCAGACTACTAAGCACAGAAGCAAGACTGCCCTGAAACTAGATCAACATTTGGGTTTAGAAGCCACCCAAGAACAAATCTCAATTTAACAAAATAGCTAAAGAACTAGAACACTCAAATCACACTTTAATTACTTAGACGTGGGACGAATCAACTAGGTTAACAGAGCTTTAGGTAAACGTTAGACTAAGATGAGACATGAGAGATATATGCAGCAATTGAAAAAAAAAAAAAACACAACATCAGAGAGCACAGGCCAGCATACCTTTTATGGAAGACCCTGCTTCGGAAGGTTCAGATGTACCAGGGCCAGGAAGCCTTTTCCACATGTGCAAAGCTTGCAATGCCAAGTCTCTGACTGGTTTCACCTGGACAAAGCATATAAGGTTTAAGATTTTCAACTTTCATATCAGGCAACCACCGTAAAGATATCACGAAACCACTATAAAGAAGCTTATCACATGGCTCAATTGTGCATTCTGACTGCAACACTTACCTTATCAAATCGACAGGATTCAAGAGTCCGGATGCTGGAGGATTTGAAAGAACTGAAGAATGGTCCACCAACTGAAGCCATGTCCCCTAATGCTGCACATGCAGCTTTTCTTGTTGCCCAATCACTACTCTTCAGTCCTTCTTGAATGCTAGTCATGGCAGTCGATAAAGCGCTATGTGTACTGGCACCACCAGCCTGATTATTAGAAAAAATTGTGAAAATTTGTCATCTTTGTATGATGTATAAATCAGTTTTAGCTTGCCAAACACAATTTAGAAATATTAATTTGGTTATATTGCTGAAATTAGTGGCTGAAAGGACATTTTCCTTGTTCTTTTAAGCTGCCAACTATATGTAGACATGCCGCACAACTGCAGAACTCAATAGGATCTTACAGCAAGTATAAAATGGAACTTTCTTATCCTACAAGTCACACACTAATATTACTAGTATATATGTGTGATAGAAAATTTCGAAGATTCGAAGAAGTTTACATGATAGACCAACCTGAATTATGCTTCTATTCAATTCGATAACAGCAGGCTTTGCCATGAAGTGTGGATTTTTAAGCAACTTGGCAGTTTTAGCCAGCATCTTCTGTAAAATGACAGCTGGAGGGTTCTGAATACTGTCTATGATCCGAGCCAAGCACAGCGCTGAACCAGTTTGCACTTGCTTATTTTGCTCTCCCAGTGCTTCAAAAATTGGCCTCACTAGCACGACAAAAACTCCCTCGTTTTCGTTGTCACATGCAACACTGCTCATTTTAGAAGCCAAAATGCCAACAGTATCCACACACGCATCTCTTACAACAGTATCAGAGTCCTTGAGACGCTTAACAATGCTGGCTACCATCTTCCCAAGATGCGGCACAATAATAGTATCATGGAAATTGGACAGCGTGCCCATGAGGCGGATAGATTCCTTACGAACAGCACTTTTCTGCTCTGAGTTAGTATCTAATATACAAGATAGAAATGGTGCGACTCCATCTGGAGTTAAGCATTCAATTATTTTCTCCAGCTCTTCAACTCCAATTTGGTAAGTATCCCTATCTGCAAGCTTGTTCAGTGCAAGAACCACTCGTTGTTTAAGTTCAAAAACAACCTGTTGTCCATTCACCCGGCTGGGACCTCTTCCTTTCACCATATTCACATGTGTCTTCATGTCTTTTGCTTGCTTATTCACCTCTCCCAGCATATAATTCCAGCAACTCAAAGTTGTAACCCATGATTTTGCCCTTGAATATACAAATAATAACTTGTTAAGAAGATATCAAGCTTTTCTCTCTTCCTATCCAGTAAACAGCACCACCAATTTTCCTGTGCCAAAGTCATTTTCAAAAGATTTCTTGAATCAAAGTTTAGTACTAGGATCAATAATGTGGCAACGCAGCCCCCAATACCCAACAAGCACCTCCAACCAGTAAACGAAAAAGGGGGGAAAGGAATAACTGCATCTAATATTATATTTAATTGCCAGTCTTCCAGTCTTCCACCTTCCTCTAAGCCAAAAAAAGAAATGAGTGAAGGTGAGCACATTTTGCAGAATACATAATGCATACACCTAGTAATATTCAAGAGTGTGGACTATTGGTCCATGAACAACAACAACATACCCACAAGTGGGGTTTGGAGAGGTAAAGAGGAAGTTTCCTCGTCTACTATTGGTAGGATGAAAACCGTGAGAAGCAGTTTAAATCTCAGCAGATGGAAAAATGCTATCTGAGCAAACTTTGGTGAATTCGAACCCCCAACTAAGCTAAAAAGATGCAAGGATAGAAAAAAGTGTAACAGATTAAACAACTTACAAAAGTGGCGCATCTTCAATCTTCAGCAGAGGGAAAAATCTAACTCATAAAGCATAGGGTCCCTGGAAAACACTAAAGAAACTGGAGTAACATTTTGAAGTTCTATTACATTAATAATACTAGTGAAGGGTCAAAACGATACGAAGAATCGCTTGTTTTCTGTACTAGTTAATTTGTTATAACATTTAATCATAAAAACGTATTTCCATTGAAGTGCATGAACATGGGGTAAATAAGGTGAAAAATATTTGAGGAAGCTCGTAAGAAACTGTGAATTAAAGCTGTAAATAATGTTCCCTATTTGAAACACTGAAAATAATTTTATTAATGTCCAAATCTAGGAGCGAAGACTGCTGCAAAAGTTGAAACTCTAACCCCGTACAAAACAGTGCGAACAAAGAGGCCGGAAGGTGGAGAACACGTGCCGACCCCGTAGGGATTTTGGGGGTTCCCGAGTGGCTCTTTTAAGTTTTCGCGCTCTCGCTCCTATTTTCAAATTAAGGGGAGCGTTTCAGTAATGCAAGGGACCCACTGCTGTTGTTTCCCAGGATTTTCTTTTCTTTTTGTCTCTTTTCACATTTCCAAACTTTTCTTTTTGAAATATGATTTTTTATTTTTTTAAAAAAAAGAGTTACTACACAATGGAAATATATTTTCAAAAGGCCAAACACATACCTTTAAAATTATTTTTAAATTTCATTTTCGCACTTGTTCTATTTCAATCCTTTTAACTTCAGTTTTCATATTTTATTTTGATATTTTTATCCTAGAAATCAATAAAATAAAGGAGAATGTACTTCATATATCATGACATGACAAAAAACTCAATAAAAAACATATACACAATCCCTCTATTTTGATTTTATTTTTTATTTTGACATTTTATCTTACATTTATTTTATTTTAACCTTTCAACTATATTTTTATGTATCATTTAAACATTATTACTAATTTTATAAATTTTTTTATATTTATCCTTTATTTTTATTTTCTTATTTTAATACCGGTATTTGTCCGTTAGTTTTCAAAAAATATTCTTAAAGAACTAATGGGAAAATTATTTTAAAAATAATATATTTTTAGAGTATTTCTACATCTTTTTTTTAAAAAAAAAACTAAGGAAAGTGTGTCGATTTTTTTTAAATAAATAATTAAACTAAATAACATCATATATTTTATTTTTTCTCATATTCAAACTAACTCACAAAGCTTTGTGGATAAAAAAAGCATAAACTAATATTTGAGTCAAATTCACAAAGCTTAAATATAAAAAAAAAATTAAAAAAATCTAACGTTATTTAATTTAAGTAATTATTTTAAAAAAAAAAAACATGTTTGGCCTTTTCAAAAGTCTCAACGAAGCACCTTCTTGATCCTCTAGATTTTTATTTGTTGAAATAGAAATAGATAAAGATTCCTTTTCAATTTACTATAATGAATTTTCATATATATATATATATATGCAACTCAAAAACAAAGCTCTTTTAACTAATTTTAATTATCATTTATCTTTTAAATTCTTTTTTAGTAGATATTTGAAAATGACAAAAAATATGTTTATGCATTTTCTTTTAGGTTGAAACGAAATAAAAATAAGTTAATATTCAAAAGTTGATTATTTTCAATTTTTAGCATATAAGATCATCTCTAATCCATTTCTAATCTTCTATTTTACTCTCTAGTTTTAATATTCTGAAAGTAAAACAAAAGTGAAATCCCTGTTGTTGGAATTCCTTGTGTACCATGCCTGATTATTCTTTGAGACTTGATCCAGGATTGTTGTGGCTTCTTAGAATGTCCTGGTCATGAACGATCCTCCAGAGGCTGCATCAACAATTGGTTTAGTGACAAAATTGCAGGATCTATAAAATAACTCTTTCAAATGTTCATCCGTGAAGTTGTGATTTGGGCAATACTTCAACTTCTGTCTAAACGTCTCCCAAGTCTCAAGTAGAGCCTTTGATGATTTTTGCTTGTAAGCACTTATTTCATCCTTGAGTTGCAACTTCTGAGATAGTGGAAAGAACCTTTCCAAAAAGGCTTCTTTTAACTCCCTCCATCATGTGATAAAGTCATGTGGCAACTCATTGAACCACTTCATTTCCTCCCCAGATAGAGACAACAGAAACAAGCATAGGCAGATGACTATTTGACTCACACCAGGAATCTCCAATGACTTGTAGGTGACGATGAAGTTCATCAAGTGTTGGTTTGCATCCTCACTAGCTGCTTAACTAAATAGACCCTTCAAAGTTCAACAATTGCAGCATAGTGCTTGTGATAGTGAATTTCACACAGTGAGGAACTAGAGAAAGTATTGTAGCACCTGCACCATCCACATCATCATCATATGCTATGTTTACTGGTCTCTGGCCTTGGCCTCGCTGTGCAGGTTGATGTGGTGGTGGAGATATGACTTCCCGATTTAATATGTTTCCATCATTGTTATCCCAAGGTGGATTGTCACCGAACTCTT
>JAOTQJ010000099.1:12677787-12704932 GCA_025642045.1 Solanum sejunctum | reverse complement strand
ACTTGGACAATTTTGACGTCGAGCCTCGTCTCCGTTTAACTAGCGATTTTAAGCTAAGCAAGTAGGTGACTCACCTGTTAGCTTCTAAGTCCTACAAGCACCTCAATTATCTCACTTTATTTTAAGGTTGTAGTCTTCTCAATTCAACACAAAACATGTATACACCCAACCCTCTTAAGTGTTAGACGCACATATAGCCCATTAACGTGACATTCGAGAACTTATGAAACTTAGCGTCAATTTGTCCAAACCATGATATGTTTCATTTGACTTGTGCTAGTATTGTAAGGTGTGGGGTGTTATTGTAACACTATTCTCTAGTGACTAACATGATCAGCCCCAGTCTTGGAATACACCAAGATGTCATCGATGAATACTATAACAAAAGAATCTAAGTATGGACGAAACACCCTATTTATCAGCTCCATGATGCTGCAGGGGCATTAGTCAACCCAAAGGACATCACCAAAAATTCATAGTGGACATAATGAGTTTGGAAAGTTGTCTTAGGATTATCTTATGCCCTAATCCTCAACTGATGATAACCATAACTTAAGTCAATCTTAGAAAACATAGCCACTCCCTGAAGCTAATCAAATAAGTCATCAATACGGGGAAGAGGGTACTTGTTCTTGACAGTTACCTTATTTAATTGCCTGTAATCTCTTCACATCCTCATAGACCCATCTTTCTTTTTCACAAACAAGACTGGGGCATCCCAAGGTGACACACTATGACGAATGAATCCTTTGTTCAGAAAATCTTGAAATTGCTTCTTTAATTCCTTCAACTCAGATGAAGCCATTCCATATGGAGAAATGGAGATGGGCTTAGTGCCTGGCTCTAGGTCAATGGGAAAGTCAATATCCTTATTGGGTGGAACACCAGGAAGTTCAGTAGGAAACACATTAACAAACTCCTAAACTACAAGGATAAACTCTATAGAAGGTGGTTCAATACTAGTATCTCGGATGAAAGCCAAGTAGGACAAACACCCCTTATCAATCAATTTTTGGGCATGAATGTAGGAGATAAATTTACTAGGATAAGAACCACTACCACCCGTCCATTCAATCTTTGGTACACCGAGCATGGATAAGGTCACAGTTTTTGCGTAACAGTTAAGATAGCATGATAAGGAGAAAGCCAATCCATCCCCAAGATGACATCAAAATCTACCATATCCAGAAAAATCATACTTACCCAAGTATCATACCCACCAAAGAAATAAGACAGGATCGATATACCCAATCCACCACTAAAGGTTTACCTACTGGTGTAGAAATATGCACGACCACGAGTATCTGGTCACATAATAACTCAAACCCAGATGAAAAGTATGAAGACACATAAGAGTAGGTAGATTCAGGATGAAATAACACAAATGATGGCCGACAAAATACTGGAACAATACCTATAATAACTGCATCTGAGGCCTCTGCCTTGGCTCTTCCAGGAAACGTATGGCATTGAGCTCCTCTTCCATCCCCCAATCTGAGCTACACCTCAATCTCCACCATGTGGAACCAAAGTACCACTGTCTGTAGTCCTTCCATCTCTAGCAGTTTGACTCCTACCCTGACCTCTGGCCGGTAGAGCTAAATTTCTAATTGGAGTGGCCGAATTAGTATGATGGGGTATCGAATATGTCTGAAAAGGCACTATCACATCGCATGTCCTAGATCCCCACACCCAAAATAAGACCTCGGTGTAGAGTACTGTTGTCCACCAAAAGAACCACTATGACCACCACGGGTAGAACTCTGGGACCCTCGAGACATCTGTCCACCCTCAGCTGCTAGCATAGATGCATGTACCGAACCATGTCGTTTGAAAGATCTACCACTCCTATGAGAACCCCTACTTCCTGATGAAGTACCTAATAATTGACCTATAATACGAGCTTTCTTAGGATCTCCAAACTCTTCTCGAACCAGCAACTATGCCTCCTTGGCAGTGCTCACAATAGACTAAAAAGAAGCCCACTCACGAGCTACTATGAATATATAGGATCTAATCAAGAAGTTCAAACTCCTCACAAATCTACAAACTCTCTCCCCCTCATTTGGAATCATAATTAAGGCATGTCGGGATAACTAACAAAACGGTCATTATACTCGATAATAGTCATACCTCCCTGCCTTAGGTCATCAAACCTCAATCTTCTTTCTTCTAGCACACTCCAAGGAATGCAGCATTCCTTAAAAGCATTAGAGAACATACCCTAATGCACTGGAAGGGATCCAACTGGGCTAGATGCTACATAAGTCCTCCACCACTCCCTGGATGGCCCACCGAGTTGAAGTGCCACAAAACAGAAACCACGCTAATCAACTAACCCTACTGCATCTAGCATCTCATGGCACAAAGTTAGAAATTCATGGGCGTCCTCGTTCTAACTTCCCTGAAATTGAGGTGGTCTCATCTTTTGAAATCTTTCGTAACAAAGTTGATCATTTGCTATTAGAATTGCCTCTGGAGTGGTTTGTTCCCCAATAGCTGGTGTAGGAACCACTGGGGGATGACCCACCTGATTCTAATGAACTACATCCTGATGTTTCCCTAAAATCTGTTCTTCTACTCATAGTTAGGAAATTCCTTCTGTGCCTATCATACCACCCCCCCGAATGAGGTTTTCTAGCATATCGATCATCCTAAACAGAGTGTCCTGAAGTAAAGGTAAAGTTGTGGGCTCTGGAAGTGCTTGATTCTCATTAACCTCTATTTGTGGCTCTAGAGAAGCCTCTCTATCCTGCCCTCTACTTGGTGTTGCTCTTTCGGTACATCCCCTCACTAACCTCACTCCACTAGCACGACCTCTAGCTCAACCCCTCCCCCTACCTCTAACTGGGGTCTCAACAATTGTCTGGGCAGAAGCCTCACCTCTACCAGCAGTAGTAGTAGCCCTAGTACTTGCCATCTATCAAGAGAACATAGGCATTACTCATTACTGACGAAAATAACCCAGGCACGATAAGAGAGAATGAATAAAAAGAAGTTTTCTAACAGTATTCATAGCCTCTTAAAGATAAGTACAGATGTCTCCGTACAGATCCTCAAGACTCTATTTAGACTTGGCTTGTACACACATGAGACCTATGAACCTAGGACTCTGATACCAACTTGTCACGACCCAAAAATTGGGTATGATGGCACGTGTGCTTAATCGCACCAGAACAAGTAAGCCTTAACTCAAGGGGATAATAAACATATTGCGTGAAAGTAATTAACTAGAGTAGATAACTAAACCTGAGAATTTCCATAAACTTAAATACCACCCAAGGATTGATTGTCATGCGTACAAGCCACTAACAATACAGAATTTCAAAGAAATACAAGTCCAAACTATTCTTCTCCTCGAATAGAATAAGCATAGAAGAAATAAGAATAAGAGAGCAGCCAGATGTCAACAGCTACCTCTCTACATCTCCTGGGAAGCCTTGGAGGATCAAAGGAAATACTATTCACTATTCGGGCTCACAACCTACACAAGTGCAAAAGCAAGGTGTGAGTAGCAAATACCACAGGATACCTAGCAAGTCAACTAACAAAACAAAAGAAGTCTAATAGAATATAGAGACTCCTTTTTGTCCCAATCGATCTCCACGACTACAACCTGCACAGAAAATTATTCCAACCCAGTAATATATAATGCATAATAAAGATGGAATTTCACCACATAACAATTTCAAAGCACAAGCTAAAAATGATAGCACAATTAATTATAACAATAACATCATGCTATGCAATAATATGCAAGAGTGAAATGCAATTGTTATGTAATATTCACCGGTAAAGACCTCAGCATTATAACATCACTAAAAAAAATTATCTCAATATCACACATCATCGGCAAAAACCTCAGTATCATAATATCATCATAAATACGTCGGCAAAGACCTCATCATCATAATATCATCATAAATTTATCGGCAAAGACCTCGGCATCACAATATTATCATCATAATTTTGCCGGAAAAGACTTCGGCATCGTATCTTGACCGGTAAAGACTTCGATCCTAATATTTTCCATCTCACTCATATCAATATCTAGAATTAATGCAAATATGCATATTATGGAGTGAATGAACTTGATATGAATTCCACAGACAAATCCATTCATTATCTCCAACCACAACAATATATATACGAAAAATATAGAATTCTCATCACTTAACCACATTTATCAATTCAAATATCATAATAACATGCTAACTTATATTTATATTTTTAATCATCTCATTTCTTGTAATATTAAAATATTTCACGTATCACACATAGGAGAAAGAAAAACTTGAGAATTCTACAAGAATTACAAAGTTTTGAAAGTCCACTTGCCTTAGCCAAATCACGGTCAATCTAACACTTTGGCCTTTTCTTTTTGAATGGAATCCGTAGCACCACTATCTAGTAAAATAAATTATTACCATAAGATTATCAAACTAAAAATATCCAAAAATCTATAGTCAATTTCTCAAATTTTAAGTCTAGGATTAAGTCTTTATTCCTCCATATAGTATAATTCCAACGATATTGATATAATACAACATACTTATTATTTAATTACCTAAATATCAATATACCATCATTTAAATTATAATAAAATTACAAAATGATACCATCCAAAGTATTGCTATTGCTTACGAAATCAGTGGAGGTAACCACGAATAAATCTTAAATCAACCTTACTTTGAGCTGGACAATTCACATAATACATATAACTTAACACTTTAAATTGGTTGTATTAACTAAAGAGACCCACCAACACTCATATGCATTCCTACATTATTTATTATTTTTATTTTATCTTATTTTATTTTCTTCAAGAAAAGATTTTATTGGTCACATTATCATTACACCACTACTATTCCTCACCTTACTTTATTCACAACCATTCTTAATTAACACATTAACATGTGCAAGGATTGGGCAAACGTGTAAACATTCTCCTAGGATATCCACATGTCATCATAAATCAAGAAAAGTTATTCCACTTAGTTGATCATGACATTGCCAGCACTATGTACCATTTTCTTGCATTATCTCCCGACAATTCAAGGAGTAATCAACATGGCAACAGTTAAAACTATTATAATGTAAAACATTTTATGTAAAATAAGAAGGAAACACATGGAAAGCACCATTATTTAATAAAATATCATTAATACTATACACTTTTAGTGTCAGTATTACATGTTGACATATAATAGACCTTTGTTTGTGTGCAATCATTATTTATATTATGTACTAAATTTTTCAGCATTTGCTTCACTCAAAAATTATTCTTTATGGTCAAATAAATTGACTTGATATACCAAGATAAATTCGTCACTCATCATAAATAATATTCTCATAATAAAGTACTTAAAAGTACACGAAAATAAACTCATTTATAAAAAATATCTTATTATAAAAGATTTAGAAAATAGGAGCAACTTACAAGAATAAAATTGTCGAAGCTCTACACAATAAAACACATTCTTTCAGCTAATAAAACCTCTCAAATAATATTATGTAGTATATAATTTTATATATGTATATATCTCGCTTGTTTTTCACGTATGTCTCTCTTATTATATTTGTTTTCCTGCTTTCTCACTTGTTTTCTCCTTTTTTACTTTGTTTCGCCCGTTATTCCACTGTAGCACATTGAGTAGAATGTGAGCTCTTATATAGAGGTATGCCTGGAGCCTCTTGCTCCAAGTGGAGCATAGAAAACACTAGTAAAACACTAGTGGAGAACAAGACATAAACAAGTAGATTAGTGGAGCATTTGGAAGTAATGGAGCACTCAAAAGAAGAAATGGAGAAACTGTCAGTATAGCAAAAAGGAGACAATGTTGATAATACCAAAAAAAAATGTTCCACCTACAATCTCCCATCATTTTTTTAAAATACTTCTTACACTATTCCAACTCAAGTAGAAAAAATTTCAGGATCATTACATTATCCACCACTAAAGTCATACTCGTCCTCGAACACAAGGTAAGATAAAGTACTTGAAGTTTCGAAAAGATGAGGATGTATTGCATGCATTTCTAACTCTATCTCCCAAGTTGCCTCTCTATCCGGATGATTCTTCTATTGTACCTTCATGGAAGCAATCTCTTTTACCGAATTGCAGAACACCCTTCATAGGTGACACCCTAAGTCAAACATGATCACCTACCATAAACTCCAAGGCTTAAACCCTCCTATCTACATAACTCTTTTGTTGACTCTGAGTAGCCAACAACCTATCCTAGATCGTACGGACCTTTTCCATAGCATCCTTAAGATAGTCTATATCTAATGAGTCTATCTTGGCAGAATCAAACCAACCAGTCAGAGATCTACACCGTTTACCATACAATGCCTTGAATGGAGCCATCCGAATACTGGAGTGATAACTATTATTATAAGCGAACTCTGCTCACGGCAACTGTTGGTCCAAATAGGTACCAAAATCAATCACACATACTCGCAGTATGTCCTCTAGTACCTGAATAGTCCACTTAATTGTCCATCTATCTGAGGGTGAAAGGTTGTGCTTATATCCAGCTGAGTACTTAGACCATACTGCAAGGCCCTCCAAAAATATGAAGTGGAGTATGAACCCCGACCATAAATGATAGAAATAGGCATATTATGCAATCTAACTATTTGACTGATATAAAAGCTTAGATAACTTCTCTGTTGTATACTTGACCTTAACCAAAATGAAATGGGCAGACTTAGTTAATCGATCCACGACTACCCAGATAGAGTTATAACCACCCACAGTAGTAGGCAAACCCACCACAAAATCCATAGTGATTTGCTCCCACTTTCATGTAGGAATGGGCATCCTCTGAAACTCAACTCCAGGCTGCTGGTGCTCACACTTAACCTGCTGACAATTCAAACACTTAGACACAAACTCTGAAAAATCCTTCTTCATACCGCACGACTAATAGTGCTGACTCATGTCATGGTACATCTTCGCTGCTCCTGGATAAATAGAATAACGAGTATAGTGAGCCTCCTCAATAATCAATCTAATCAAATCACCTACCTTAGTCACATAGACTCGGCCTCCAATAATTAAAACACAATCAGGATCAAGCATTGCTTTCTTAGCCTCTCCTCTGGTCACTTTGTCTATGATGAGGCATAACTTCTCGTCCTCAAACTGATGTTCTCGAATTTGGTCCATCAAGGAAAAATGAGCCTCAAGGAAAGCAAGTATTCTACCCTCACCAGAAAGATGTAACCTGAATAGACCATTCACTAGACGCTAAACATCCTTGTCTAAACATTGCCCTTCCACTCGAATGGTTGCTAGACTCCCCATGCTAGAAGTCTTTCTACTCAAGGCATCAGCCACAACATTTGCCTACCACGGGTGATATAGGATGGTTAAATCATAGTCCTTTAGTAACCCCATCCAGCTATGCTGTCACAAGTTTAGATCCTTTTGACTAAAAATATACTAAAGGCTCCTATGATCAGTGAAGACCTAGCAATGTACACTATATAAATAGTGATGCCATAGCTTAAGCACAAAAACCACAACCGCTAACTCTAAGTCATGTGTAGGGTAGTTTTTCTCATGAACCTTCAACTGTCTAGATGCATAGGCAATAACTTTTCCTTTTTTCATCAATATACCACCCAATCCAACTCTTGAAGCATCACAATACACCGTCAAGTTCACAATTGCCTCAAGTAGCATCAAAATGGGAGCTGAAGTTAACAAAGTTTTGAGCTTTTGGAAGCATTCCTCGCACTCATCGATCCAATGAAAGTATACATTCTTCTGAGTTAATCTAGTCAGTGGGGCTGCAATGGAAGAAAAATCCTGAATAAATCGCCTATAATACCTAGCTAACCCCACAAAACTATGAATCTCAGTAGCTGAAGTCGGCCTCGACTAACCTTTTATTGTCACAACCTTAGCTGGATCTATCTGAGCCCCTCATTAGACACCACATGCCTTAAGAATACCACCGAATAAAACCAAAACTCACAGTTGCAGAATTTTGCATATAGTTCTTCCTCCCTCAATCCTTGTAACACTATCCTCAAGTGACTAGCATGATCATCCTCAGTCTTGGAATACACCAAGATGTCATCGATGAATACTATAACAAAAGAATCTAAGTACAGACAAAATACCCTGTTCATCAACTCCATGAACGCTGCAGGGGCATTAGTCAACCCAAAGGACATCACCAAAAATTCATAGTGGACATAACGAGTTCGAAAAGCTGTCTTAGGAATATCTGATGCCCTAATCCTCAACTAATGATAACCAGACCTTAAAGAAGTGCACTCAAAAATGAAAAAAAATCTAACGTTCCTTAAATATGCCTATCGCCCCTCCTAAGGTCTAAGAGGCATTGGATATCTGTTATTTGGAAAGGTTCTAGACTAAATGAAATCAAGGCTTCCTATAGAACCTCGCATCAAACAAAATATAGAGGATGACATATAGCACCTAAGAGCTCAAATAGCCTACAAACATATTTATCTAAGATGCTTAAAAACACAAACAAAAATGCAAGAATACATTGTGTGTACATCACAAAAGAAGATTTCCTATAGGTATGATTTTCTAAAAGAGAAAACTAGATGATATAGCTTAATTTTAAGAGAAAACTTCATTTATTATGTGAATTCCTATAGGCATGCTTACTAATGAAAATATTTAAACCTAAGCATGATTTCTAAGCCATAGAATAGAATAAAAAACTCTTATAGGCACATTTCTAATAATGATAAATATTTAAACCTAAACATGATTTCTAAATCACAGAATAGTAAACTCCTATAGCATGTTTTCTAATTAAAAATATTTAAAGCTAAAAATGCTTTCTAAGAAAAGGCATAGAGACTCCTCTAGGCATGTTTTCTAATAATGGAATAAATATGTCACGCCCTGGGAGGGTACCTTGGCGTGGTCGGTACTTGAAGACTATCGCTAGCCCTGGAGAGAACCACTTGGCCTCATCGTCACATCAAACTCAACTGTAGAAGAATAACTCAATGAATAAGCATCAAATCTGAGCATATAAATATACACATGAAAATAACTCTATTGTATCATAGTATTAATGAAAGTAGTTTAGATACAGAGATTTATCGAAAACGTCCACTCAAATGTCTACGAAGCCTTTACCTATCAATTTAGAAATATTCCACAACAGGCCATGTGCACTTTAATCAAAGAAAGTAAAGTACTCAAAATAATGAAATACAAAAGGGCTCCTTTGGGATACTAGGAGGGCTCACAAAACTCGAGGAATATACTGATCCGGACCTCAATGATGTGCATACTGATGCCCTGTATCTACTGTATCTGCATCATAAAATGATACAGGCCCAAAATGGACATCAACACATGGAATATACTGGTATGTAAAATGGCTCAAGAAAATAAGGCTCAAGTTATTCATCTCAACTCAACAACTCATGCTCAACTCAATGTAGGCACATTTGAAGTAAATCATGCTTTCAAAATATGTACATAATAGACTCATTTTGAAATATCATGCTTAATGTAGATTGCTTGGGAATTTCTCTTAACTGACATCATCATCTACCATCTTAAGTTAGATGATGAACAATGAATCAGCATCATTGCCATGCCCTCCCTTAACTTGCCACAGAAAAGGCTGATCAACACTCTCTTGGATCTATAATAAATGACTACTTGTGGGACAAAAGCCATCAGACTAGCTATAATATAATGACTATGCTACACTAGTAACGTAGTTCTATGGTTTAAAGTAAAAGTGTACTCGCTACCCATTCGGTGCTCGATACTTCTCCCAAGACTAAAACATGCTCAACTTATTAATTAAGTCATCATTGACTCATCATCATCATAATTCACCTCATCATCATCTCATCATTATCTCATCATCAACACATAACTCAACTGATTGAATCAATCAACACAAAGGCTTAACTCGGCTTAGACTCAATTGGTCATTTAGACTCATTTAATCAACTCATCGTGCAATACAATCAAGACATCATATATCATAATGTATGTGACTTAATGCAACATACTACTTATGATCATGTCTACTCAAGTTACTTAGCTCAATGTGCATCAATCCACTCAATTCAATATGCTCAATTTACCCAACTAAATTTGCTAAATTTATGCATAATTCCCATGTAAACATGTAAGTTAGGGTTCATACTATCAAGAATGGAAATACATGTATACATCTCCCATTCGTGATCATATAAACATAGACATTATCTCATATAATGAAATGTAAAATAAGACCTCATGATGAATACAAAGATATAGTATTAAAATAGAAGAAATTTCTCAAAAATCTAAATCTACTCAAATATTGACTCAAGAAAATGAAAAATGGTGAGTGAAGAAAGGAATCCACACTTTGGTAAGCCTTATATACCTGGGAGTGTAGAATCTTGAAGTATCTTGGAAGAAATAGGAAGATTTCTCAAGTTCTCCTTCAAACCCTAGCCCCTCTACCACTTTTCAAATTCTCTTCAATGACTTAGAGGGAATATTTCAACAATAAAGAGGCCATCTAAAATGTTTAGGGGCTGATTTAAGTATTAAAACGTCGACCCTAGGCTTATGAATGGTGGGAAAGCTCCAAAATAACCGTTCTTAAAAAGCTGTCAAAAGTGGCCTATGGGCCACCTTACGACGCGTGGTCGATCCTACGACTTGTAGGAACCTTCTAGTAAACTTTTGGCCCAATTTATGGAGTCTCTGGATCTTGCTATGAGCCCACACTATAACTCGTAGCCCATGCTACAACTCGCAGAAGGTGGTTGTAATATCTGGGCTGAAATTTGCAACTTTTTAACATTTTCTTCTAGTTGCAGTTACGAGTCATAGTCCAAATTATGACTCTTAACTGGGTCTCCTATGTTCAACTTTGGACTGGTAGTATTCAGTAAAATAATCATGACTTGTGACTTCAAACTCAAAATAAGGTGAAACTAGTTGCTTTGGAAAGCTGACTGAAAGAGCTTTCATAAGATATCTCGTGGGTCATCCAATTCTTTGTATGCTAAAAGTTATGATCTTTCAAAATTGACCCTTATATAATCCAACATTCAAAACTCAATTTATAGGAAAGTCTTGAATTCGTCTAAGGACTAGAGGTCTCTTATGACTCTAATATACCTCTAACAAATAAGGATGAGGCTTGAAATATAGGTACATATAAGGGTAGAATTATGGAGTGTCATAATATCTCCCCCTTGGGATCATTCGTCCTTGAATGATGAGCAACTAGAGATTTAGGGCAAGGCAAAAATTTATCTATCGACTCCAACAATCAACTAGCTCTCAACTCACTCATGCAATCAACAAAGCATGAAATTTAGCAAGTAAACAATTAAACAATCAATGTATCACATTAATCCTCACTCGAATTCTAGATCCCTATCATACAAAAAAGAAAAGGAAGACTCAAGGAAAAGGAAGTTCAAGAATTTAGAGGAAGAATACTTACCATCAACTCTTCATCAACGGTAGGCTGGAATAAGTGAGGCTATCTGGCCTTTATATCCTCCTCCGCTTCCCAAGTAGCATCTTTTACAAATTGGTTCCTCCATAATACTTTAACAGATAAAATCTCTTTGTTTTTTAATTTTCAAACTTGACAACCAAGGATTTGGATAGGGATCTGCTCATAACTCAGACTGTCTCTAACACCAATACTCTCGACAGGCACTACTTACTGTGGATCTCCCAAACACTACTTAAGCATAAAAATGTGGAAGACCGGGTGGATGACCTCTAACTCTGGCAGTAATTATAACTCAGAAGCCGCACTGCCTACTTTTTTATAATCTGATAAGGGATAATGTACCTTGGACTCAAATTCCATTTTTTTTGAACCTCATCACACCCTTCATGGGTGACACTTTCAAATACACTCAATCATCGACCTCAAACTCTAAGTCTCTTCTTCTGATGTCTGTGTAGGATTTCTATCTACTCTGTGCACCCACTTCAAACTATCCAATTGGTTACCTATACCTCCTTCCATAGAGTGCCTCATATGGGGCCATCAGAATTTGAGTGGAAGCTATTATTGTAAGCAAACTCTATCAAAGGCAAATGGTCATCCCAATTACCCTTAAAATCAATGACGTACGTTCTCAACATATCTTCTAATGTCAGAATAGCATGCTCTGCCTGGCCTTTATTTGTCTGAGGGTGGAAAGATATGCTAAGGAGCACCTTTGCACCCAAAACCTTCTGAAATGGCTTCCAAAACTAGATGATGAATTGAGCTCCTCTATCTAAGATGATGGATAAAAGGACCCTATAGAACTTAACAATCTCTCGTATATACAACTGGGCATAGTGTTTTGCGATGTCGGTCATCTTGACCACTAAGAAGTGAGCTGACTTAGTCATCCGATCAACTATCACCCATATAGAGTCATGTTGTTTACGAGACCTTGGTAAACCAGTAACAAAGCCTATATTGATCATCTCCCATTTCCGTTCTGGAATCTCAAAGTTTTCAGCTACCTAACATGGTCTTTGGTGTTCAACTAACTTGTTGATAGTTTAGACAATTAGAAACAAACTCGGCAATGTCTCTCTTCATTCAGCTCCACCAGTAGATTTCCCTCAAGTCATGGTACATTTTAGTAGACCCTGGGTGGATGGAATATCTTGAACTGTGGGCCTCTGCCATGATTCTCTATCGAACGCATCAACATTTAGAACACACAATCTATCTTGATACCTCAACACTCCATATCCTCCTTTGGTGAAAGCTAACACCTTTTTCTTATGCACATTGTCCTTCAATTGTAATAGGATAGGATCTCTATCTTGTTTCTCTTTCACCTCTACTACTAGGGATGATACAGACCCATTGCGCACATGTACTTCTCCTTCGCTTGACTTATCTAGTTAGACTCCTAGTTGTGCTAGTCTATGAACCTCCTTGGCTAATTCTGTCTTTTCCTCCTCCACATGGGTAATACTTCTCATGGAAAATCTGCTAAGAGCATCTGCAACCATGTTAGCTTTACCGAGATAGTAGAGGATGCTCATGTTATAGTCCATAAGTAATTCAAGCCATCTCCTCTGTCTCAAATTAAGCTCTTTCAGTGTGAAGACATATTGCAGGCTCTTGTGGTCTGTGAACACATCCATATATGGTTAATATAAATAGTTGCGCCATAATTTAAGAGCAAAAACTACCGCTGCCAACTCTAAATCGTGAGTGGAGCTTCTTATGCACCTTAGGTTGTCTCAACGCATAGGCAACAACTCTCCCCTTCTGCATCAACACACATCCCAGTCCTACCCTTGAAGCATCTTAATAGATCACAAATTGATCTGTCCCATCAAGCAAGGTCAACACGAGTGCAGTGGTTAACCTTGTCTTTAGCTCTTGGAAAGTCCTCTCACACTTGTCGAACAATTGAAACTTGACCTTCTTCTGAGTCAATTTGGTCAACAATGCGGATATGGAAGAAAATCCCCTAATAAATCTGCAATAGTAGCTAGCTAAACCCAGAAAACTTCTTCTCTCGGTTGGTGAGGATGGCCTTGGCCAATTCTTGACCGCCTCGATCTTTTGAGTATCCACTCAGATTCCATCTCCAAAAATCACATGCCTACGAATGCCACAGATTTGAGCCAAAATTCACACTTAGAAAACTTTGCATATAACTTATTTTCTCGGAGTTTCTACAAATCAATCCTAAGGTGATTGGAATGCTCCTCCTTATCTCTAGAGTACACGAAAATATAATCAATAAACAAAATCAAAAACATGTTGAGATACTATCAGAATACTATGTTCATCAAATCCATAATAGTTGTGGGTGCGTTCATCAGCCCAGAAGACATCACTAAGAACTCAATGTGACTATCCCGTGTTCGAAAAACCATCTTTGGGATGTCACATTCTCTCATTTTCAACTAATGATAGCCTTATCTGAGGTCTATCTTAGAGAAAACAATGGCACCGTGAAGTTGGTCGAACAAGTCCAATCCTTGGGAGGGGATACTTATTTTTTAATAGTCACCTTATTCAATCGCTGGTAGTCTATGCACATCCTAAAAGAACCATACTTCTTTCGCACTAATAAGACCAGAGCTCCCTATAGAGAGACACTCAGTCTTATGAATCCTTCTCTAACAAGTCCCTCAACTACTCTTTCAACTCTTTCAACTCCGCAAGGGCCATTCTATATGGTGGAATACAGATAGGCTGGGTGTTAGGAAGAACATCAATCCTGAGGTTGATTTCTCGATAAGGAGAGACTCTAGCCAAATCCTCAAGGAACACATCAGGAAACTCATTCACAATCGGAACAGACTCAAGGGAAAGGGGCTCAACATCATCAGACTTGACTCATACGAGCTAGTAGATACATCCTTTAGAGATTAATTTTCTGGCCTTTAGGTAAGAAATAAACTTAACCTTTGCTGCAGTAAAATTTCCTCTCTACTCAATAATAGGCTTATTCGAAAATTGGAATCTGACAATTTGAGTTCAGTAATGAATTTAGGCATAGCAGGAATGAAGCCAATCCATACCAAGAATCACATCAAAGTCAACTATTTCCAACTCAATCAAATCAACAAGAGTATCCCTCTAATAAATAGACACCACATAATCTCTATGCATCCTCTCAGCTTGAATAAGCTCACCAATAGGAGTGGAAATAGAAAATGGCTCAAGCAAATAGTCAGGAAGAATCTCAAATCTACTAGCCACATATTGCATCACAAAAAAGCAAGTTGCACCCAGATCAAGTAAAGCATAACATGGAAAGGTAAAGACTCGAAGCATACCCATCACAACATTTGGTGCAACCTCATGAACCTGTTGGTTCCCCATTGCATACAAATGGTTTGTCCCACTACCTACCCCTGGTGTAGCACCCTCTGATTACCTTTCGTTGGTGGTGCTATGGTAGAAGTCTGGGCCTTGTTGCCCCAAATCAGACAATCCCTCTGAAAGTGACCTGGGTGGACATACTTGTAACAAGAATTTCCTTCATCTTTACACTCTCCTATATGCATCCTGCCAGATTTTCCACAAGGTGGCTTCCCTTTAGAGCCAAGAGTCGCACTTGCTTGAGACTGTGCACCTTGTGCCCTAAGCTTGCTTGACCTTGGGACCTCTGATGTCTAGGAGTTGGTGCACTAGCTGAAGATGGTTCATAGCTAGAAGACCTCTTATGGAAATAGGACTTATCTCCCTTATTCTGCTTACTCTGGCTAAACTGAAACCCTGCTAATCTGTCTTTCTTACTCAGATGCTCCTCTCTATCTTTCTGCTTATCCTTCTCAATCTGTTGGGCATAGACCACCATTCTGGAAGTGTCCATACCCGGGATTAACAATGCCCCCTTACACTCTCTCTTCACGTGTTTACCTAACCCAAATACAAATTTTCTCATCTCCGCCCTCATACTTGGAACCACCTCAAGTGCATACCTGGACAGCTGGATGAATTTCAGTCTATACTCTTTGACCGTCATCCCCTCTTGTTTCAAATTCACAAACTCTTTGACCTTCGCCTCTCTCAACTCTTCAAGAAAGAGGTGGTCGAGAAAAAGGCACTCTCGAACTTATCCTAAGTACTAAGCTCGGCATCCTCACCTCGACTTTCCTCCCACTGGTTGTACCAAACATTGGCCACATCTTTAAGTTAGTAGGTAGCAAAATCAACTCCCTCAGTATCATTGACATGCATAGTTTTCAGCATCTTCCACTTCTTATTAATGAAATTTTGCAGATCCTCCTCAACCTTAAACCTAGTATAGACCAGTAAGTTCATCCTCAAGAATGAAACATGTAAGTTAGGGTTCATATTATCAAGAATGAAAATAAATGTATACATCTCCCATTTATGCTCATGAAAACATAGAAATTATCTCATGTAATGTAATGTAAAATAAGACCTCATGATGAATAAAAAGATATTGTATTAAAATAGAAGAAATTTCCCAAAAATCTCAACTTTCCTCATATCATAACTCAAGATAATCAAATAAGGTGTGTGAAGAAATTAATTCACACTTTGGTAAGCTTTATATAACTGTGAGTGTAGAATTTTGAAGTATCTTAGAAGAAATTGGAAGATTTCTCAAGTTCTCCTTCAAACCCTAGCCCCTTTTCTTCTCTTGAAATTCTCTTCAATGCCTTATAAGGAATATTTCAACACCAAAGAGGCCATTTGAAGCATTTTGGGGCTGATTTAGGTGTAAAAACATCGACCCTAGGCTTAGGAATGATGGCAAAGGTCCAAAATAACCTTCCTTAAAAAGCTATCGAAAGTGGCCTATGAGCCACCTTAGGACTCGTAATAGGTCCTAGTACTCATAGGAACCTTCTCGTAAACTTTTGGCCCAATTTTTGGAGTCTTTGAAACTTGCTACGAGCCCACACTATGACTCATAGCCCATGCAACAACTCGTAGAAGGTGGTCATAATGTCTGGGGCTGAAATCTATAACTTTTTGATTTTTTCTACGAGTTGCAGTTACAAGTCGTAGTCCAAATTATGACTCTTAATTGGGTCTCACAGGTGCAACTTTACACTGACAGTATTCGGTAAAATGATTATAACATTTTACTCCGAACTCGAAATAAGGTGAAACCACTTGAAAACACTAACCCAAAGGGCTTTCGTTTGATATGCCACGGATTATCCAGTTCATTTTATGCTAAAAATTATGATCATTTAAAGTTGATCCTTACATAATCCAACACTCAAAAGTCAATTTATAAGAAAGTCTTGAACTCGTCTAAGTACTAGAGGTCTCTTGTGACTCTAATACACCTCTAATATATAAGGATGAGGTTTGAAACATAGATACATATGAGGGTAGAATTATGGAGTGTCATAAAATATAAATCTAAACATGATTTGTAAACCACAAAATCAAATGACAAACTCCTGTAGGCATGTTTTCTAATGTTGAAAAAAATATAAACCTAAACATGATTTCTAAACCACAGAATAGAATAACAAACTCCTATAAGCATGCTTTCTAATAATGAAAAAATATTTAAATCTAAACATGATTTCTATGCAAAGTTATATAAATTCCTATAGGCATGTTTTCTAAAAAATAATAAAAATATTTAAACCTAAGCATGACTTCTAAACAAAGTCATAGTAATTCTTGTAATCACAACATATTGAACTTAGAAAGAACTTAATAGAATCCTTTTTAGATTAAAAACTATTTTCTTAAACCTTTTGAAGCACGGATTACTTTTTAACAGATAAACATTAAGCCTAATTGGAGTTTGCCTATAGTTAACACCAAACAAAATAGCACAGGAAAAAAGAATGACAGAAAACAATTAGCATGTAGATCCCCTCCCCTCTATACTAGATCCACCGAATTTTCTACTATATTTTTTGTTACATTGCTTGCAAAATAAAAAATAAAATTAAAGAAAAAAAAGCAACAACAAAAAAATAAAAAAATCCTTAAGGTCTTCTTCCTCCAAATCCATCCAACCCAAGGCGACTCTTCACACTCTTAAAAAATAGAATCTGCAATACTTAAAAGAAAAAAAGAACTAGCAGAACCAGTAATTGAAGAAATATATGTAATCAACAAAGTAGTCATGAAACATAATTCATATGAAAAGAGAAGAAAATAAACCAATTTTAGCAAAGGAGCAAACTTGAATCAGAAATATCGACAGCTTTCTAGTTTTGCAAGAATATGATAAGACAAGAGAAGAAAGAACATTCTTTTTCTTTTTTAGTTTCTGTTCGTATTAGTGTGAGTGTCAATTGTGAGAAAAGGAGCTTGTTTATATAGTGGGAGAACAGATTGGCATAAGGCAAGATAATCAATCAAACTACTCATAATTACCATGAATAAGGAAAGTATAATACTACACCAGTCAGCATTGATTTGGCCACAATTATGCCCAAAAATAAGTAGGGGGAATCAATTATTGTAATCAGACAAGCTTAAAATAGGAAAACATTCTTAACTAAAAAACATTTTAATAAATTTTCCATCAAAAAAAGTAATGTGGCAAAGGTCTCCTAGTGACAATATTATGCAGATTTTTATAAAAACAAATTTAATGAGAAAAAAATAATGGAAATAGACAGGTATCACAAAAAAAAATACTAAAATTACTCTATAATGAGAATCACTAATTAGAATAACAGGATAATCTTGTAGGGAGTAAAAATATTTGAACAAATCAAGCAATCAAATAACCCAAAATCAAGCATCCGGATCCATATTTATTAAAATCACATTTATAAATCAAATATACAGCGCAAAATGAGCATACTTAATCCCACTAAAATCATCTTGGATACAACTAATTTTAAGAGACTGTAACACCCCATAAAATTATCAAAACACTCCTAAAATGCATCATGAGCACAATGCATCTTCCAAAGCTCTAATAGAAAATTTGAGACCGGATGTACGATTAGCCCCAAAATTGAGTCAGAAAATGATCTCGACCTGATTTAAGAACAATAGTTTTAAATTACGAAATGGCACATTTTAGTCCAGAAATAGTAGCAAATACGAGGAGGGCACTTAAGTTTTATTTTTGTTGACTTTCTTAAAAAAATTGAAAAAAAATGAACTGGTTCGCCCCCCTCCGCGACTCGGACCAGTGTGCAAGGTTTGATGTTTTTTCTTTTAACTTCAGGAGGGGCATTTTTATCTTTCCTAATATATTCTTAATTCCCAAAAGCATATATCGAAGACTAAATACGTACGAAGGGTTCAAAAATCATTATTTTTCAAAGGTTTCTACTGGAGTTCTAAGAGAAGAGAAGAACAGAGAGGTGAGGGTTTACCTTGAGGCTTCAGCTCCTTGAAGAAGACTTGATAATTCTTCACTCCAGGTATGTAAAGGCTACCCAAAATATGGAATTATTTTTTCATGTGCCCCAATGTATAGATTAATGTGTAGATTGTTAACTGATAGATGTTGAGTTTAAGTTTCTTGAATGTTTTCTTGAAATTATGTCTAAACCTCATATTTTCATATAAAATCGATGATCATCATGATTTAATGAATTGATTACATGTATTTATGTTGTGATTATGAAATTATCCTGTATAAATTCTCTATTAAAGAATTGAATAATGAACTTAGGGTAATGTCTAGAGCCTTGATTGTCTATGAATGTGTTGATTTCTGTGATTTGAGTCCTGAGGTAAGTTCTATGACGGTTAAAGTAGATGAAGTTAATATTCTTGAGCTTTAGATGAGATTGAAATAGAGTTGAAGGGAAGAATTTCTTCCTTGAGTGATAGAATGATAGATGAGATAAGGACCCTACTTGAGAGGGGGTTTATGTGGGTAACAGTCTGACCTTGATAGACTTATAAGCATATTGAGTCCTGAGAGGAGTATTAGCACCGAAATAGGTAAGAGTGAGTTCCACTCACACTCATTAACTACGTGGCCAACATAGAAGAGGATTGGACTATGAAAGCTAATGTTTCCTTTGTCCCACAGAGGACTTGACAGACTTCCTTGGGATCCCTGATAGACTCATCCTTTACCCCGGCAAAGTACTGGATAGACGTGGCAATGACATATCTCCGTTGTGTCACTATTGACTCATAGGTAGTAATTGTCATTTATAGAAACTCCTAGATAGGTTCGTTGTAGATAATACTCTGATACTAATATGATTGTATGATGTCTTGATGGATAGTGAGATGATAGTCATATCCTTTACTCTAAGTTGAGGAAGAGTGATTGATGTGCTAATGTATCTTATATTTTTACTTTATCCCATTTTACATGCAGTAGATTCCACATACTAATGCCCCTTTAGTACTGTATCATTTTATGATGTAGTTTTTGTAGACAGAGAACTTTAGTAACCCAATCATTGAGGTTCAGGGCTCAGTATTTCAGACCATGGTGAGTCCTCCACTGCCTTCGAAGGATGATTATTTCATTGACTTTATTTTAGTATTTTTCTTTGATTGTGGTAGCCATTGCCTGTCATGGTACCTTCCTAGACTTTAGTCATAGAGGCTTCGTAGACATAGATAGTTGATAGATAGTGTTTGATAGTGTCGGGATTATTTATTTTCCAGTTCTTTTATTTAAGATTTTTCTTTATATTATCTTATGATAGTGATTGTGATGGCCTACTGATAGTTATTATTCTATGTAATCTTATGTATATGAATGGATTAAATGAATGCAATATGACTAGGTGGTCCACTTGGGGTCTAGTGATAGTCTCTAAGTACTTGTTACGCCCAAGGTACCCTCTCGGGATGTGAAAAACTTGGTATCAGAACACAGAGTTCAAGTGTCCTAGGGAGCCTAAGAATTCATGTCTCGTACCGTCATGTTCATAGGTATGTTATGCACAACACTTCATACACAGGAGGGTATAGGACATTACAAAGTGTTACCCTTGTTCTATGATCTGAGTTCATGCAATAGAATTTAACTTTTTGATATCTCATTTTAACTTGTGCGTTTTATGCTTACAGAAAATGTCGCGTAAAAGAACAGTCACATGAAGAGATGCCCCAGCCCTAGTTGCTGAGAACACCCAACTGGAGGCTCTATTTCAAACCGTGTCTTGGAGATCGGGATGCCCTACGAGGACTGCTGAGGTCCCTCAAGGACTCCCCTGCTCAGCCCCACCCAACTCACACTATTGAGGCAGAATTTAGGGAAGTCACCACCATGCTGACATAGCTAGTGATCTCCCAGGGAAATAGCCAAGGTCCTCAAACTCCTAATTCTAGATCATAAGAGCCCTCAGCTGCAATCCAACTCAAAGACTTCTTGAGAATGAACCTGCCTATGTATATGGCACCGAAAGTTAAGGAGGACCCATAGAATTTCATAGATGAGATGTACAAGGTTTTGAGGGCCATACATACCAGTGGGGTTAAAGGGGTTGAACTTGTCTCCTACTAGCTGAAGGATATCGAAAATATTTGATACAACAAATGGGAGGACAACAGAGGTGAAGATGTTGAGCTCGTGGATTGTGATGAGTTTGAGACAACCTTCCTTGATCACTTCTTTCCCCAAGAGTTGAGGGAAGCGAAGGTTGATGAGTTCTTGAATTTGAAAAAGGGAGGGATGACTGTGAAGGAGTATGGCTTTAAGTTTTTTAAATTGTCAAGGTATGCTCGAGAGGTGGTGAAAGACATAAGGATGAGAATGTCTAGGTTTATGTCTATCCTGGCCAGATATGTACAGAAAGAGTGTAAGGCTGCCTTGTTGGTTCCTGGCATGGACATCTCCAAACTTATGGTGTATGCCCAGCAGTTAGAGAAGGATAAGAAGAAAGATAGGGAAGAGCAGATGAGTAGAAAGGCGAAGTCAGCGGGACATGAGCCTAGCCCATAGGGATAGAATAGGGGTGACAAGTACTATTTTCAGAAGAAGTCATCCAATCCTGCACCATTTGTAGTGAGTGAACCCATGCAGCCAAATATATATGATAAAAAATCTCATGGTTATCAGAATTTCAGGACCCCCGGTGCCCAATCTCAGGCCAGTGTGACCCAAGTCACGAGGGGAAGCCATCTTGTGGCAAGTGTGGTAAGCTTCATTTAGGTGAGTGACATATGGGAAGAGATGTTTATTATTCGTGAGGCCAGGCAGTACACTTCAATTTTGAGTGTCCCAAGATGAGGCGAGGTGTGAGGAGTAGCAGACCATAGTTATCCATAGTCCCTCCCGTGGGTAATCAGCAAAGAGGTGCGATTACTAGTACAAGCAGGGGGATAAACCACCTTTAAGCTATAGGTAATGATAGGATCAGGAGGTTGTAAAGATGTTGTCATGGGTATGCTTCGAGTCTTTTCCCTTGATTGCTAGGCATTGATTGATTCGAGAGCCACCTCATCTTCTGTGACCCCTTATGCAGCTCATAACTTTGGGGTTATTCCAGTTGCATGAACCTTTTTCTATTTCTACTCTTATTGGTGAGTCTATCTTAGTTAAGATGGTTTACAGGAATTATGTAGTGAATATTTATTATAGAGACACCTTACCTGATTTGATAGAGCTAAAGATGGTTTATTTTGATGTAATAATAGGCATAGATTGACTTCACGTATGTTATGCTTCTATCAATTGTAGAACTCAAATTGTTAAGTTCTAATTTCTTAATGAGCCTATCTTAGATTGGAAAGGGAGTTTTGTTGCCCCTAAGGGCAAATTCATCTCTTATCTTAGAGCTAGAAAGTTGATCTCCAAATGTTGCATTTACCACCTTGTGATAGTTAAGTCCAATGATGTTGAATCTGCTACTCTTGAGTTAGTCCCAATTATAAATGAGTTTCCTGAGGTATTCCCTAGTGATCTTCCTGGAGTCCCTCCTAATAGAAAGATTGACGTTCAGATTGATGTTCATCCCGAGACCAAACTCATTTCAATTTCACCCTATAGAATGGCCCTTGCAGAGTTGAAAGGATTGAAAGAGCAATTGAAGACTTGTTAGAGAAAGGTTTCATAAGGCCTAGTATCTCACCTTGGTGTGCTCCTGTCCTATTTATCCGTAAAAAATATGGGTCTTTAAGAATGTGTATAGACTATCGGCAATTGAACAAGTTAACCATAAAAAATAATTATCCTCTTCCCAAAATAGATGATCTATTTGACCAACTTTGGGGTGCTACTTGTTTCTCAAAGATAGACCTGAAATTGGGTTATCACCAGTTAAAGGTGAGGGAAAGTGACATGCCAAAGTTAGATTTTAGGACATAGTATGTCCATTTTGAGTTCTTGGTCATGTCTTTCGGGTTGATAAATGCACTTGTAGCTTTCATGGATCTGATGAATAGGGTATTCAAGCTGTATCTTGATATGTTCGTGATTGTGGTTATCGATGACATTTTGGTATATTCGAGGGATGGGGAGAAGCATGCTAATCACCTTAGAGTGGTTTTGCAAACACTCAAAGATCATCAGTTGTATGCGAAATACTCCACGTGTGAGTTTTGGCTCAAGTCAGTGGCTTTCCTAGGCCATGTTGTTTCGAGAGATGGTATTCAGGTGGATACTCATAAGATAGAGGCAATTAAGAATAGGCCAAGACCAGCATATCCAATAGAAATAAGAAGTTTCTTGGGTTTAGCAAGCTACTATCGCAGATTTGTTGAAGGCTTCTGTAATGACCTGGCCCACACTGTGAAGTGTTGTCCGCTCTTGGGCCTAACCCATCACGGATTTATCTTTTTAGGCTCACCCCAACAGGTGCCTCATAGTATATAGACCAGTCCTTTACTTATATACCCAGCATATCTCCTGTGTTTTGCCTATGTGGGATATCTCATCTTAAGATGGGTTGTTATATACACCCCCTCTATGGACTCAGCATCCTCACTGAGGTTTTTCCCATCGTATGGAATTCACCTAGACTCAACACTAAGGTTTGCCCCACCTTATTGGGATTTACCTAAGCTCAGTTGAACTCTAGCCCCACATTGACAAGGCTGACATAAGAGTAGCTCTGATACTATCTATAATAATGTGGCCCAACACCGTGAAGTATTGTTCGTTCTTGGGCTTAGTCCACAAAGATTTGTCCCTTTGGGCTCACCCCAGATGGCGCCTCATAGTATATAGACCAGTCCTTTACTTATATACCTAATATCTCTCCTATGTTTTGACGATGTGGGACATCTCATCTCAAGATAGGTAGTTATATCTTCTCTTCTCTGTCAACCCCGTTGATAAGGCTGACTCAAAAGAAGGCCAAGTTTCAATGGTCTAAGGCATGTGAAAAGAGTTTTCAGGAGTTGATCACTAGATTGACTACAAAACTAGTGTTGACCTTGCCAGACGGGATGGGTGACTTCATGATATACTGTGATGTATCCAGAGTTGGACTAGGTTGTGTGCTTATGTAGAGAGGAAAGGTGATAGCTTATGCTTCCAGATAGCTTAAGATCCATAAGAAGAATTATCCGACTCATGATCTAGAGCTGACAGCAGTGGTATTCGTACATAAGATCTGGTGTGTTCACTGACCATATGATTTTGCAGTAGGTGTTCAGTAAAAAAGAGCTCAACTTGCGGCAGAAGAGGTGGCTAGAGTTGCTCAAAGATTATGATATGAGCATTTTCTACCACCCAGGTAAGGCTAATATTGTTGTTGATGGTCTTAGCAGGATGTCCATAGGTAGCACTGCCCATGTGGAGGAAGGGAAGAGAGAATTAGCCAAGAAAGTGCATAAATTAGCTCTATTGAGAGTGTAACTTGAGGAGAAAAATGATAGTAGGGTCAAATTCTCGGAGTGGTTCTGCTTCACCACTAGTGTGAAAAGTGAAGGAGAAGCAAGAACATGACCCTGTCTTATTCCTATTGAAAGAAGCAATTCACAAGCAGAAGGTGATGGTTTTCTCCAAAGGTGGGGATGGCGTGTTGAGGTATCAAGGAAAATTGTGTGCGCTTGATATTAATGGTGCATAAGATAGGATCATGCCCAAAGCTCATAGCTCCAGATATTCTATTCACCTCAGTTCTACTAAGATGTATCATGACTTAAACGAAGTCTATTGGTGGAACGGGATGAAGAAAGACATTGCTGAGTTCGTCTCTAAGTGCCCCAACTATCAATAGGTTATGGTTGAACATTAGAGACCATATGGGTTAGCTCAGAATTTTAAAATTCCAAAATGGAAGTGGGAGACGATCAACATGGATTTCGTCACTGGCTTACCATAATCCCGAAAGCAGCATGATTCAATATGGGTGATCATTGACAGGATGACGAAATCAGTCCACTTCTTGGCAGTTAAGACAACTTACACTGGTGAGAAGTATGCCTGACTATATATTCGTGAGATTGTAAGGTTGCATGAGGTTCCCTTGTCCATCATCTCAGACAAAGGAGCTCAATTCATCTCTCAATTTTAGAGATCCTTTTAGAAAGGATTGGGTATGAAAGTACATTTGAGCACAGGTTTTCTCCCTCAACCGGATGGGCAAGTAGAGCGCACCATTCAGAATTTGGAGGATATACTGAGAGAATGTGTCATCAACTTTAAAGGAAATCGGGATAATCATCTATCATTGATTGAGTTTGCATACAATAATAGCTACCATGCTAGCATTCAGATGGAACTTTATGAGGCATTATACGAGAGATGATGTAGATCATCGATTGGCTAGTTTGAGCTTGGTGAAGCTGAGTTGATTGGACCTGATCGCATACACCAATCTATGGAGAAGGTGAAAGTCATTAGAGAAAGGTTGAAGACAGCCCAAAGTTATCAAAAGTCATATACGGATGTGAGAAGAAGAGATTTAGAATTTGAGGTGGATGATTAGGTATACTTGTAGGTATCACCCGTGAAGGGTGTCGTGAGATTTGGAAAGAAAGGAAAGTTTAGTCCCTGTTATATAAGAACATACCAGATCATAAGAAGGACTGGGAAGGTTGCTTATGAGCTAAATTTGCCTTCTGAGCTAGATAGAGTTCACCCAAAGTTTCATGTGTCTATGTTGAAAAAGAGTTTGAGGGATCCAGCCTTACCAACTCCTGTGGAGAGTATGGGTGTGAAGGATAGCTTTTCATATGAAGAAATTCCAATCCATATCCTTGACCGACAAGTTCGTATGCTGAAGAATAAAGAGATGGCCTCCATTAAAGTCTTGTGGAGGAATCAATTTATTTAGGAAGCTACATGGGAAGCTAAGGAAGCGATAAAGCTTAATACCCATATCTATTTGTGCCAAATGACGACGATGTTGAAGGTAAATGTTCTTATCCTTAACATTGTTAAATGTCTCCTTTCATTGAGTTGATGCCTTTATTTTATTCTATTCCCAAGTCTGAGATAGAGATAGATAGGTGGGGTGATGGATAGTTGAGAGTTCGAGTGTTCCCGAATGAGGAATTAGATGTATTCTGGGGTTATTCGTGTTTCCATCCAACCTTTACTTATCATTCGAGGACGAATAATTCCAAAGGGGAGATGATGTAACACCCTATAAGATTACCAAAATGCCCGTAAAATGCATTGTGCGCACAAGTCATCTTCCAAAGCTGCAATTGAAAATCTGAGACCAAATATGCAATTAGTGTAGAAAATTAAGTCAAAATATGGTCTCGACTCGATTTAAGAGCAACCAAGTCAAATTACAAAATGATACATTTTGGGCCAAAAACAGTAGCAAATCCATGCCCCTTCTGCGACGTGCCAGGGATGCAGAAATGCACTTAAGATTTATTTTTTTGACTTTTTTGATTAGAATTGATTAACGAAAAATTAAAAACCAACTAGTCCATGCCCCCTCCACAACGCGGACCAGTGTCCAAGTTTTGATGTTTTTGGTTTTAACTTTGGGAAGGGCATTTTTATCCTTCCTAACATATTTTTAAGCTCTAAAAGTATATATCTAAGCCTAAATACATACTAAGGGTTCAAGAGCCATTATTTTTCAAAGGTTTCTACAGGAGTTCTAAGAGAGGAGAACAGAGAGGTGAGGGTTTCCCATGAGGCTTCAATTCCAGTAAAAAGACTTGATAATTCTTCACTCTCGATATGTAAAGGCCACGTAAAACATGAAATTGTTCTTCTATGTGCCCCAATGTATAGATTAAGGTGTACATTGTTAACTGATAGTTCTTGAGTTTAAGTTTCTTGAATGTTTTCTATGAAATTATTTCTAAACCTCATATTTTTATATAAAATTGATGAACATCATGATTTTATGAACTGATACATGTATTTATGTTATGATTATGAAATTACGTTGTATAAATTCTCTGTTAAAGACTAAATGATGAACTTAGGATGATGTCTAGTGCCTTGACTGTCTATGAATGTGTTGATTTCTTTGGTCTGAGTCCTGAGGTGAGTGCTATGATGGTTGAAATAGATAAAGTTAATATTCTTGAGCTTTAGATGAGTTTGAAATAGAGTTGAAGGGAAGAATTTCTTCCTTGAGTGATAGAATGATATATGAGATGAGGACCCTGCTTGAGAGGGGTGTTTAGCTGTGTAACAATCTAACCTTGATAGACTTATGAGCATATTGAGTCTTGGGAGGAGTATTAGCATCGAAATGGTTAAGAGTGAGTCCCTTTCCCGCTCATGAAGTACATGGCTAGCATAGGAGAGGATTGGACTATGAAAGTGGATGGTTTCTTTGTCCCACAGAGGAGTTGACAGACTTCCTTGGGATCCCCAA
>JAOTQJ010000099.1:12656136-12677687 GCA_025642045.1 Solanum sejunctum | reverse complement strand
AGGAGAGGATTGGACTATGAAAGTGGATGGTTTCTTTGTCCCACAGAGGAGTTGACAGACTTCCTTGGGATCCCCAATAGACTCGTCCTTTACCCTGGCAAGGTACAGGACGGATGTGGCAACAACATCCTTCTATTGTATCACTACTAACTCATAGGTAGTGACTCTCAATTATAGAAACTCCCAGATAGGTTCCTTGTTGATAATACTTTGATGTTGATATGATTGTATGATGTCTTGATGGATAGTAAGATGATAAAGTCTTGTCCTTTACTCTGAGTTGAGGAGGAGTGATTGATGAACGATTGTATCTTGTATTGTTTACTTCAGCCCATTTTACATATAGTACACTCCACGTACCAATGCCCTTTTGGTGCTGCATTATTTTATGATGCAGATTCTGTAGACAGAGAACTTCAACAACCCAATCATTGAGGTTAGAGCTTAGTATTTCAGACCGTGGTGTGTCTTCCCCTGCCTTTAGAGGATGATTATTTCATTGACTTTATTTTTGTTTTTTTCTTTGATTGTGGTAGCCATGGCCTGTCATGATAACTTCCTAGATATTAGTCATAGAGGCTTCGTACATATAGAAAGTTGATGGATAGGGTCTGATAGTGTCGAGATTGTTTGTTTCCCATTTCCTTTTTTTGAGATTCTTCTTCATATTATCTTATTGTAGTGATTGTGAGGGCCCACTAATAGTTATTATTCTATTTAATCTTTTCCATATGAATGGATTGAACGAATGCGATTAGACTAGGTGGTCCACTTGGGACTAGTGATAGTCTCTAAGTGTCAGTTACGCCTAAGGTACCCTCACGGGGCCTGACGGAGACCTCAATATTCAAACTCATAGTAACAAGAACACACAACAACATCCATTTATGAATAATTTATGGTAAAGAGTAGAAAAAATAATGATAATAATAAAAAAGTGGAAATCATACCGTATTTGTTTATTAACAACTTACACTTGAAATTTTAAAACTGAATAGACATCCTAGTCATTATGAATTTTGGTTTTGGAATCCGACAGCATCTCTGTCGATCTAGGAAGGGGATAAGGCCCTAAAAGAGGAGTCTAATGATGGGTTGCTTGCTGGAGCTTTGGTGGGCGTCAAAGTTACGTTTTCTAAGGGAGGCCAACGTATAAAAAGGGAGCTTTTGGTGGCTAGAAATGGAGAAAGAGGTGGTGGAGATTTAAGGTTTTCCGATGAGAATAGGGGTTATTCATGGTGGTTTTTCGTTGGGGTTTTTGCATGGTGGCGGATTTGGTGGTTGTTAGTGGAGTTTGGAGGAGGTTGTTTGGTAGATTTTTGGTTTTGGTGGTGGAAATGGGGTTGTTCAGTGGTAGGGGTGACGAGAAAGAGGAGAAGACAACGGGAAGATAGGTGTGGTTGTTTCCGGCGAGACTCGCCGAAATTTGGAGAGGAAGCGACAAGGATGAGAGAGAAGGGGGCGAGGAGAAGGAGAACAATGAGGAGAGTGGAGGTGGCATGGTGGCGAGTTGCAGGAGGTGGAGACGAGAGAGGGAGAGGGGTTTCACGATGGTGGTACGCCGGTGTAGTTCTGGCAGTGATGATGGTGAGGAGATGTGGCTGCCATGGCTATGAAATTGAAAAATGGAAAGCAAATTAGGGATTTGGGGACTCTTGTTAATTAAAGGAAAATAAAAATTGAGAATTAATTTAGATGGTTGGATTAAAATTTAATGGATGAGATTAAATCTCAAGATTAATGGGTTGAACTTTGGGTCAGCAAATGGGTAATTCAAATTTAAAATTAAGCCCAAATTAAGTAACTGAAAGAAATTGTAAATGAATTGGCTAGATTTGAAATAGATGTCAAGGAATTTGACTAGAATTGAGATGCATTTGAAAGAAAAAATTATGAATTGAACAAATTGGGTAAAATTGATTAGAATGCAATCTAATTAATTATACGTACAAATAAAATATATAATATTAAATAATAGATTTTTCGTAATAATTACGTAAAAATATTTGAACATATTAAAATATTATTCAAAAATTGATAAAATAAAATGATAAATGTTATGTTTAAAATATGACACTAAACATAATACAAAGTAAAATAATGAAAGTGACGATAATAATAAATAATAAAAAATAGCAAATATTATTATTATTAATGCAACTAAACTAATAATTATATAATAGTAATGAAAATAATTTATATTAAAATATATTTTTAAAAAAAAATATATAAACAAGCAAATATAATAATAATAACAATAATAATAACAAAAAAGCTTTTTTAAAAAAATCAAGATCGTTTAAAATACACGATTATTTGAATAAAATTAAAAAAAAGACTCATTATATTTGAAATTCTAAAAATATCTATTTTAATTAAATGACACTCTAAAACGGGTATAAGTTAGTCAAAATTGCTTGTCAACAGCTGCCCCTTCTTTTCTTAGGAATGAAGGATGAATTTTTGCACAAAGAAAGTTGACGAAGTAGCCGATTTTGTCCGGCTGATGAAATATTATCGGAGGGACCAAATAGAACGAAAGAGGTTGTGAAAAATATTAAGGTCAAAACTTTGATATCAAGTCACATATATATCTCTTGTTACATGAGAATCAGATCGTGTGTAGTTCTGGATTTAGGAACAAAAAAAATTCCTAAAAATAAAATTAATGGTATAGGTCTTGAAGTAGGAACGATAGTAGCTTGAGGTGGAAGTATAAGATAGTACGAAAGGTGAGAATACAGGATATGGTTTGTATGGAAATGGAAGAGTAAAAGCAAGGGATAGTACGGATAGTGTAAAAGAAAGAGTCAAGGATTTAGCGTAATTGGGATAGAATGAAAGGCCTATCTTCAAAGCAAAGGGTGGAACAGATGAGGATCCACGAATTCTGCAACCTGTAACTTTTAAAAACACTAGATAAAATGGTTAAAGCACGCATATTAAATAATTTATAAGCATGATGCAAGTTCCCATTTAGACCATGAAATTTGCCATAAGACGATAAGGATGAAATCTTAGGCTATGACGTCTTGGGTCATGATAATCATAAATTATATCCTCAAGTCATGACATGATGTCTGTAGGACATGAAAGATGATGCCTTTGGATGATGACACCTTCGGATCATGAAAATCATAGATTAAATCACTAATCCATGAAATAATGTCCTTAGGCCATGACAATAATGCCTTCGGACTATGACGCCTTAAGGGTAATAATATTTTCATGCAATTTTCAGATCAAATCATGTAAAGTATAATTTTTTTGGTATTAACCAAAACTTCTTAGGCCGATATAAAAATATGATTTCGAACACATGCAATTTTTAGATTAAAATGATGTAATGTAATTTTCGGACAAAAATATAATTTTCTGATAAAAATAACATAATTTTGTTTTTGGAGCACATGTAATTCTGAATAATGTATTGCAATCTTTTTAGCACGTGCAATTTTTGGAAGAAAATAATGTAATGCAATTTTTCGTGTCAAAATAATGCAACTTTCAGAGTAAAATAGTGTAATGTAATTTTTGCGCACATGAAATTTTTGAGGCAAAATAATGTAATGAACTTAAAAAAAATTGGGACACATGCAATTCTCATGTCAATGTCAGACGAAATGAAATTTACAAGTACAATGTAAAGCAAAGTGTAGAGTACTATTTTGTCTTACTGAAATGACGATCATCCTTGCAATATTGAGATATACAATTGTCTATTCTGCATTCAAAGAAAAATCATTAGTTTATACAAAAAAGAGGAAAGGTTGATTTGTGCCTTTGCCCTGGTCGGTATGCTCCACTTGTTGCTGATGTCCAAACGTTCGCTTTAATGTCTTCTTGGAAGCCTACCTTCAATTCTAAACTTGAAATTTTTGAGAGCTACTCAAAAATTTCTACTCCAGTTTGTCGAATTTCTCTAAGAGAATTTTTGAGGCCACCTCAAAAATTCTACCCCAGTCCATGATCAAAGTGAAAATAAAATTTTTTATTATAATAAGACCAAACTCCATATGAGCTCCTACATATCCCTCTTAAAAGGGAATCTGGTCTGACGTTGCTCCAATTACAAAATGAAAGAGCATTAAATAAACATTATTTGAAAAGCTAACTCGGGCCAAACTTCTTCGTTTATTCTACTAGTGTAGACCCTTTACTTAGATGACATCAATCATTATCAGCTTCACTTTATTAGCATTCGGCATACTCACTGGTGATTTTGGAAGTGGGTTTTTTGACATACTGGGTGCAAGTTCCTTGAGTTGAATGGTTTTGGTATCTATGAGTTTTTGAATTTTGTCTTTCAGGGATTGATAAGCTTCTATAGTATGCCCTTCATTCCAGAATGATAGGCACAAACCTTGTTAGGATCGTACCACTTGGTTTGGGTGTCTACGGGTAGACCAGGGATTGTTGTAATATATCCAGCTTCTTTAATCCTTTTGAAAAGATGGGCTATGGGTTTGGCTTGTAGGGTGTAATTCTTTGTGGGCCTTTTGTTGAAGTTAGGGTGATTTCTATAATTTTGTTGTTAAGAAGATGGGCATGGTGGTAGAGCAGTAGGGTGATATGCCGACTGGGTGTTATAAATAGGATATATAGGTAGTTGGTGTTAAGAAAGAGGAGCTTAGTAAGGGTATATGTTGGATAAGGTGGAAAGTCATAGGGTAGGAAGATGTAGGATAGTAAGGGAGGGGTGGAGTTGAGATTTATGATCTCATAGGGCTTCTGGTCCCATGCTTCAACATGACCGCACCCACTTTCTTGCAGTTCTCAAGCAGTCTGCCAGATTGTAATGCCTTGTTGGTAGTTCATAGAGCTTTGACGTTGATGATAGCGCCATTCTTAATATCTTCCTCAATCATTTCACCCAGTTTGGTGATATCAGCAATGTTTTTCTCCGTAACAAGCATCATCCTATCATAGTATTGGCGCTCTTATGCATGAATGAAATAGTCCTTCATTTGAGGCTCATCCATGGGAGGCCTGGATTTGGCAGTCTCAGACCTCTACCTTAAGGCATACTCTCTAAACGTTTCACCGAGCTTCTTCTTTAGATTCTGGATGTAGAACCAATCTAATGCATTTTCTATGTTTAACCCAAATCGATCCATAAAATCAGAGGCCATGTCCACCCAATTTTTTCATTTGCGGGCATCTTGATTAATGTGCCATGAGAAGGCCTCTCCTATGAGGCTTCTCATAAACAATTTCATTATATTTCTCTTATCTCTTCCAACACCATCTAGCTAGTCATAATACATTTGCAAGTGAGCTTTAGGATCACTAATTCCATTGAACATGTCGAACTTAGGAGGCTTGTACCCTTCCGGCAGTTCCACATTAGGGTGTAGACACAAATCCTCATATCTTAATCCATCTACCTTTTCTATTTCTTCAACATGTTGCATGTGGTTGGTTAAGCTATCCAACTTCTTGTTTATGGGTTTAATCAGTATATCCTTTTTGGAGGATTCTGATTCGTGGTACTCATAGGTATAAGGAGTCATTTCGACATATATAGGATCATAGTTATGATTCCCATGAGTGTGAACATAGGAGGTGTTGATGGTTAATTTGGGAAGCATGATAGGAATGTAGCTAGAGTTTTGAGGGTATAATGTTAGCTCAGAAGGGCCTGCATGGTATGGGTTTTGTAAGAGATGGCTGGGAAGTTGAGTATTTTTGGGTGGCATACCATTGGGGTTTGGTTATATTTGGGAAGTAGGTTGAACAAATGGGGGTGTGGTTTGGGTAGTAGTGACTTGTTCTTCCATGTTATCCCCGAAAGGGGTGCCGAGTGAAATGGATAGCTTAGCCAGATTTTGCATGCTTGCCATTTCTTCTTCAAGTTCTAAAATCTTTCGTTCCAATCTCAAAACCAAGTCAATAGAGTGAGCCTCGCTTTCAGAAACTTCGTTGGTGCCATTATCGTCACTCATCTTGTCTTTTCTGTTGTTACTTAAACTTGGCAGTGGGGAGGGAGAAGGAGAAGTCCCTTGTGATCGAGTGTGGTTGGCCATAGCGTGCAAATCAACCTTGGGAAGGGGAAAAGGTAAAACTAACAAAAACTTGTTAGGCGTTAGAATAATGATAACAAATAGCACTTAGTTTAAAAATAATCATCCTAAAATACAAGGGACATCATTGAGCCAGAGATAGGCCTAATACGACAAATAAGTAATCCTTGATAATTAATCCAAGACTTAATTGGTAAATCAGAGTTTTAGAGTTAGAGGTAAATAATTTAAGAGAAACACTATTTTATTCATTAAAGAATCAAAGAAACAATGGAAACCAAAAACATTCAACAAGTTTTAATTAAAAAGACAAAAATAACCTAAGGGGAAGGGTAACACGAGAAATATTTTAGAAAGTAAATATTATAAAAGATGGTGCTCATCATGATAAATCTCTTAACGTCTCTTGTAATCTACTCAAGGTACTCTGTCGTGATATAAGGCTGATTACTATGGAGGCCGATGATAACAAATTTCTCCCATCTTCTCATTATGTCACGAACTTGTTGAATTTCTTTCCCAAAATCATGTCCAAACATCCTCATATCCACTGTGGATGGAACCCTCTGAATCTACCCAAACTGTTGGAGAACTCAAGATGGAGCATATGGTTAGACACCGATCAGGCCAATAAGATCTAGATAATAAAGTTTTTCTCCTCTTACCATGGCATGTTGTGTGTCTAGCCATGGATACTTCCATTGAATACGAAGAGCAGAAAGGTCCTTCGAAAAGATGTATCATTCTTTGGTCCCTTCATGAGGAACAAATTCTGTCATTCTTATGGAATGAGTATATATCTTGTTTTGCATCCCACTTAGAATATTGTTTTGATGAAAATGCTTGATAGCCCATAATTGGAGTAGCAGGTTGCATAACTCAAAGAATCTTCTACATCTAGCACACTTGGATGATGCCCTCATCATTTCTGCCATGATCATAGGCACCAACGTGACATTAATTCATTTTCTAGCCACTACTTGGACCACATAGCTTAAAGAGGTATCTATTTTTCTATATCTTTTAGGAAAAAACTAAGGTACCTAGTAATGTGATAGCGAAAGCAATCACATAATATCTCTCCTATGTTTCTGCTGAACAAGAGAATTCTTCACTAAAGTTCTTATATCCATCTTGGTGTCCAGAGTGTGAATAAAGAAAATCCAAAGAAATCCAGTTGAAATTTAGGCTAGTTAGCCCCAAATTGTACTTTAGTCCCTGCGATCTTAAGAACTTATTTGGTATTTGTTTGTGGGGTATAATCAAGCTTCTCCCACAGTAGTTCAAATCGGTGAAGCCGCAAATTTCCTCTAAACTAGGAGTCAACTCGAAGTGTTCAAATTTGAAAAAAGTCCTAATAGGACCCCAAAACTAATCAAGGCTTTCATAAGATACCAATCTGGGATGACATAAATGGAAGGTCAATCCCCCCACTAGTCGAGCAATTTCTGTAGTGCGATCTTGCCTAACATTCTCCCACCATCATCAAAGGCAGCGATTGACATCTACAACTATCTGGGTGTTGGGAAAGTTTGGGAAAGCTATCTTAGATTCTGCACACAAAAAGATAAAAACTTGTTCTAAAACTCCATTTTGACAATATTTAGGCTTGGATTAATTATCATGATCACATAAACGCATAAGATGCAGTATTTCATCTTGGAGGGTGATTAGACCCTCTAGATTTAATAGGGTGGCTACTATTATGTAGATTGATCCCATGGGGCCGAACTACCTAGGCATTATGCATGAATGACTTAAACTTTAGGGTGGATAGCTTTATTCTAGGTTTCTAAAGAGTGGGTTAGACACGAACTGAGTATTCCTATGTGAGAAGCACGTGGTCCAACAATAGTAAGGCTACCTATCATTAACCACACAAGCGTTTGCTATCTACAAATTGGGTTTGAAAAGAAGGCGGGAGCAGTGTAAAGGTACAACATCATCTTAAAAAGAAAAAGAAGAGAGGGTCCAAAGTAATGGAAGGTATGAACAAAATGTCAGTTTATTGAAGCAGAACAATTAGCAATTAGGACAAGATTTAAACACATAATTTAAAGCAGTAAATAAAGGGAGGGGAGTTAGCATAGTGAGGGATAAGGGAGGGGACGTTAGAAGGGATGTTAGAGGGAATAAGGGAAGGGGTCTTAGAGGGAATAAGAGAAGAAAAAAAACAAGTTAATAATGAATAATAAAAGTAAACAAATAAGACAAGTAAAAATCAATAAGGAAAGAAATTAAGCCCACATAAAAAGACACACATTATAGTTAGAACCTAATATTCTCAGCAGAGTTGTGATTCTGTCGCACCTTAGTTTTTTCTCACAAAAGGTCGAGAACTTGTATGACATCGTGGTAAGGACTCTTTTGGGATTTAAAGACAAGGAAGAGTCGTCACCCAATGATTGATGTATTAGGACATCATTTCTAACCTAAATCTAACTTATATGGTCAAATCACCAAACATCGGGTAAGGACTCAAATTACCTTAAAGGGAAGGTGTTAAGCGCCCTTTGAGGTCCGTAAGTGCGGGTCCCGACCGTGTCTCATGTCTATATAGGGGTTTAACAAATAGGGTCTCTTTTTTATTATTTTTTTTATAAGTAATTCTAATTGAACAAATAAAATAGGAATTAAATTAAGTAAATACGACAGTGAAAAAAATAAAAGACTAATTTACCCCAAATAAATAAAATTTAAAAAATAAAAAACTAAGCGAGATTTATTCCACTCGGATCAGCTTACTCGGCTTTTATTTCGGGAGACAAAAGTGTCATCTTAGCTAGCATAGCTTATTTAAGCTTAAGGACAAAACTGTCTTATTAAAGCTCAAGTTTAGGATCATAATTTTCGAGGGTCCTATATACCCCTACACCTCATAAGTTGATTTATTTATTTAACTTAAAGAAGCGCACTAAAAAATGAAAAAATCTAATGTTCCTTAAATGTGCCTATCGTCCCTCCTATGGTCCAAGAGACATTGGACATCTATTCCTTGGGAAGGTTCTAGACTAAAAGAAAATCAAGGCTTCCTATAGGACCTCACGTCGAACAAAACATAGAGGATGACATTCTGCACCTAAGAGCTCAAATAGCCTCCAAACATATTTATCTAACATGCTTGAAAATACAAATAAAAGTGCAACAATACATTGTGTGTGCATCACAAAAGAAGATATTGGCATAATTTTCTAAAAGAGAAAACTAGACGATATAGCTTACTTTTAAGAGAAAACTTCATTTATTATATGAATTCCTATAGGTATGCTTACGAATGAAAATATTTAAATCTAAGCATGACTTCTAAGTCATAGAATAGAATGACAAACTCCTATAGGCTCGTTTTCTAATAATGAAAAATATTTAAACCTAAACATGATTTCTAAACCACAGAATAATAAACTCCTATAACATGTTTTCTAATAAAAAATATTTAAACCTAAATATAATTTCTAAGCAAAGTTATAGAGACTCATATAGGCATATTTTCTAATAATGGAAGAAATATAAACCTAAATATGATTTCTAAATCACAAAATAGAATGACAAACTCCTATAGGCATGTTTTCTAATGACGGAAAAAATATAAACTTAAACATGATTTCTAAACTACAAAATAGAATGACAAACTCCTATAAGCATGTTTTCTAATAATAGAAAAATATTTAAATCTAAACATGATGTCTAAGCAAAGTTATAGAAATTCCTATAAGCATGTTTTCTAAAAGATAATGAAAATATTTAAACCTAAGCATGATTTCTAAACAAAGTCATAGAAATTCTTATAATCATAACATATTGAACTTAGAAAGAACTTAATAGAATCCTTTTTAGATTAAAAACTATTTTCGTAAACTTTTTGAAGCATAGATTACTTTTTAACAGATAAACATTAAACCTAAATTGGAGTTTTCCTAAAGTTAATACCAAACAAAATAGCACAGAAAAAAAAAGAAGGATAGAAAACAATTAGCACGTAGATCCCCTCCCCTCTATACTAGATCCACCGAATTTTCTACTATAATTTGTTTTACATCGCTTGCAAAATAAAAAATAAAACAAAAAAAATAGCAACAACAAAAAAATAACAAAATCCTTAAGTTCTTCTTCCTCCAAATCCATCTAATCAAGGCGACTCTTCACACCCTTGAAAAATAGAACCTGCAATATTTTAAAAAAAAAAAAACTAGCAGAACCAGTAATAGAAAATATATACGTAATCAATAGAGTAGTCACAAAACATGTTTCATATGAAAAGAGAAGAAAACAAACCTATTTCGGGAAAGGAGCAAACTTGAATCTGAAATATCGACACCTTTTAATTTTGCAAGAATATGCTAGAGAATAGAAGACAAGAGAAGAGAGAACTTTCTTCTTTTTTTTAGTTTCTGGTCGTAATCAGTGTGAGTGTCAATTGTGAGAAAAGGAGCTTGTTTATATGGTGAGAGAACGGATTGTCATAATGCAAGAGAATCAATCCACCACTCAGAATTACCATGAACAAGGAAAAGTATAATACTACACAAGTCAGCTTTGATTTGGTCACAATTGTGCCCAAGAATAAGTATAGGGAATCAATTATTATTATCAGACAAGCTTAAAATAGGAAAACATTCTAAACAAAAGACGTTTTAACAAATTTTCCATAAAAGAAAAGTAATGTGGTAAAAGTCTCCTAGTCACAATATTATAAAGATTTTTAAAAAAAATAAATTTTGTGAGGAAAAAAATAATGGAAATAGAAGGGTATCACCAAAAATTACTAAAGTTACGCTATAATGAGAATCACTAATTAGAATAACAGGATATTCTTGAAGGGAGTAAAAATATTTGAAACAAACCAAGCCATCAAATAACCTAAAATCAAGCATCCAGATCCATATTTATCAAAATCACTTTGATAAATCAAATATACAGCCCAAAATTAGCATACTCAATCCCACCAAAATCATCTTGAATACGACTAATTTTAAGAGACCTCAATCTTCAAATTCACAGTAACAAGAACAGACAATAACAAGCATTTGTGAACTCTTTTTGGTAGAAAGAAGAAAAAATAATGATAATAATAAAAAAGGGGAAATCATACCGTATTTGTTTATTAACAACTTACACTTGGAATTTTAAATCTGAATAGACATCCTTGTCATCCTAATTTTTTGTTTCGGAATCTGATGGCATCGTTGTAGATCTAGGAAAGGGATGAGGGAAGCCTAAAAGAGGAGTATACCGATGGGTTAATTGTTGGAGTTTTGGTGGGCATCTGAGTTCGGGTTTTTCAAGTGAGGTCAGCGGATAAAAAGGGAGCTTTTGGTGACGAGAAACGGAGAAAGAGGTGGTGGATATTTGAGGTTGTAACACCACATAAAATTATCAAAACGCTCCTAGAACGTAACCGTGTGCCTAAACCCGTCTTTCATAGCTCTGATGGAAAATCCAAGACTGGATTGGTGATCAACTCAAAATATCGGGTGGGAAAATAGTCTCAACTAGATTTAAGAGCAACCAGAGCGCAAAATAAGTTTTTCCCATGATGGTACACGGATGGGGCAGGGAGACACTTGTTATTTCTTTAAAATTTTTGACGGGAAATGAATTTTCAAAAAAATTCATGAAATACACTGGTCCGCATCCCTGGCACATCGCGGACCAATGCACAAATTTTTAAAAGTTTTCTTTTACTTTAGAAAGGGCCTTTGGGTCATTTTCTACTCTATACGAAGTCTTAAAACATATTTTTAAAGTCGTTTTATATCGATTAAGGGTTTTTAAGACCCATTTTCCTTAAGTTCTTATGCAAGAAAGTCTTGAGAGAAGAGACAAGCAAGCTTGGGAGATTGAAATTCGAGTCTAATTCTTGAAGAAGATTATTATAATCTTCAACCAAGTATCTAAGGCTAAACTAAAAATGTGGGATTATTCTCCTATATGTTCAGTAGATGCCTTAAGATGAGAGTTGAACGTTCTTGGGTCTACATATATGATTTCGTGGTTATTTTCTTAAGAAGTAATAATTTTTACGAGTATTTTCATATATGATGATCATCATCAACTCTTTTTTTGAACTAAATGTTTTAAATGAATTATTGCATATACCCCACTTATTATTTTCTTAAAGGTTACATGAAAGAAGATAGGAATTGAGTCTAGAGCCTTGAGTGAGAACATTTGATTGTGATTGTGATTGTGAGGTGAGATTTATGATGAGCTTGTGGAACGTGATAGTCCCTTGAGTCTCCATAAACGAACTCTAAAGATTTGCCTATTTGATTATTCCCTAACTATTGTTCTAATTCTTGAGTTATTGGTTGAATGTTGATTTATGAGATGAGTAGAGTCTCCATGAGATTGATTGAGAGATTGTGCCTCCACTAGGCTAATTGATATGGTTTGATTGAATGGATTGTTTTATAAGCATTGAGTCATGGGAGGAGTATCGAGAACCAAAAGAGTAAGAGTTAGCCTAACTGGCACTCATCAAGCTACGTAGCCAAGTATCGGTGAGGATCAGGACCACCACATCACCTTATGATGAGGTCCCCTCTAATTAGAAGTCCCTAAAATTAGTAGATGACTTATTTGTTGTCTCCATTTGGACTTGTCCATGTGATTTCAATTTGCTCTCTACTTGAAAAGTACAGAATAGTTGTGGTAACATCAACATGATTGTTGTACAATCACTGGCTCATATGTGATTGTTGGATAAGAGAAACTCCAGAAAGTTCATACCTCGAGTACTCTGAGTCGAGATGAGATGAGATGAGACCCAATGTGATGAGATGAGTTGAGTTGAGTTCCTTTGAGATAAGTCCCTCTGCGTTGAGAGTCTGATTTGACTTATAAGTGGATTGGTTGATGGGTCACTTATCTATCTTTATTTATGCTTTAGATAGACATTTGACATATTGATTTTTACTATTTTTGATGTTGATTATTGTTTCTACATTATTCGGCCTTTTTTGATTTCACTCAACTATTTTACATAATAGTACATTCTATGCACTGATGTCCCTTTGGGGAAACATCATTTTATGATTTAGATATACAGGATGAAGGTCATCAGCAGACGCACCGTTGAGGATCTTGAGACATTCAGCAGCTTGGTGAGCCTTCCCTACTTTGGAGGGTTTATCACCCCTTTTTCATCTTGCTTAGAGTATCTTTTGCTTAGTCTTTATTTTGATTAAGGTAGCTATGGGTTTGTCATTGGCGCCACTTCATAGTGATAAGTCTTCATAGACTAGAGTTGGATATCGATATTAAGACTTGTGAGCTAGTTCTTTTCTGCTAGCCTTTTATTATATATTTATTTGGGATTAGATGATAACATGTGCCATTTATTTCCATATGTCTTCCACTGATTAGTAAAATGTATGACTGAATTAATATGATGAGGCCAAGTGGTTCGCTTAGGGCTTGCAATAGTTTTTGAGTGCCGGCCACATCTTGGGTCCCCTCTTGGGGCGTGACAAACTTGATATCAGAGTTTAGTTCAAGTATCCTAGGGAGTCTATGAAGTCGTGCCTAATAGAGTCTTGGTTATGGGTTTGTTGTGCATCACACTTCATAAGCAAGAGGCTTTGGAGCATTAGGAAGTGTTTCCCTTCTTTCATGTTCTAAGTCATGATATAGAGTTATACTTTATGAAAGTTATATTATAATTCGTGCTTTGCTCATTGCAGAATTGTGATCATGCCTCCCAGAAGAGATTCTAGAGGTAGAGGATGTCCTGCTAGATAGAATGTCAAGCTATCCCTATTGTGCAGCCCCCGCAAGATGAGGTATCTAATGCTGAGCTTCGCCAGACTATCCAAACTTTAACCCAGGCTGTCACAGCACCTGCTATGAGACAAGGAGTGGCCTACCAGGATGCCCATGACACTTCTAGAGTCTAGGAATTATTGAGGATGAATCAACCTAAGTTCACAGGGCCTGCATCTACTGAGGAACCTAATAACTATGTAGAGGAACTCTAAAAGGTGTTCCAAATGATGCATGTGACTAATACTGACCGAGTGGAACTAGCTGGTTATCAACTGGAGGGTGTGGCTAGACTATAGTATGACCAATAGAAGAAGGGTAGAGGAACAATGCCCCCAGTATGAATGTTCGAGGAAGCTTTCTTGGGGCGTTCTTTCCCAAGGGAAAGAAGAGAGGTGAAGGTGAGAGAACTTGATGCAGGGCACTATCACTATACAAGAGTATGGGCTGAAGTTCACACAATTATCTCACTATACTCTGGATATGGTTGCTGATATAATGGGGAGGATGGGAATGTACATTGATGGGTTGAATAGAGGGCTCAAGAGAGATGGAAGAGGGGCTATGCTTGTGAATGACATGGATATAGGGAGACTAATGACCTTTGTGGAATAGGCTGATGAGGAGAGGCAGCACGATAAGAAGGAATTCAGAAATAAGAAAGCAAAAACGTCCAGCCATAAGGTTGGAAAGAAAGGCAATGGTAGTCAGTTTCTAGCATGATCATCTACTAGTGCACCTGCACCTATAGTCAGAAATGATCAATAATCCCAGAATGTTAGAGCCCGGGGATCTCAGTCCAGGCAAGTGGGGCTCAAGGTTCTATGGGTAAGCCAGCATGTGGCAAGTGTGGTAAATTACACTTGGCGAGATACCATGAGGGGAGTGATATATCCTACAAATGTGATGAGGTGAGTTACTGTCAGAGGGTTGTCCAAGGTGGGCCGACGGAGCTTAGTCTTCTATATCAGCCCTGCCAACTAAGGGAAATCATAGGGCCACTACGACAGGCGCAGTTGGAGCTACAAACCAAATGTTGTGATGGGTATGATTCAAGTCTTTTCTATTGATTGTTATGTGTTGATGGATCCTAGTGCTATATTATCTTTTATAACTCCTTATGTGGCCCATATATTTGATAGAACCCCCTAGAGTATCCTTGAACCTTTTGATCTTTCAACTCCTGTGGGTAAGTCTATTCGAGCTGAGAGAGTCTAAAGAGTATGCGTAATGTCCATCCATCATAGGGAAACTAGCATTGATTTGATTGAGTTAGATATGACTGATTTTGATTTTTTCCTTGGCATTGATTAGCGCCATGCCTGTAATGCCTCTGCTGATTATAGAGCTCGAACCGTTAAGTTCCAATTTTTGAATGAACCGGTTCTAGAGTGGAAGGGTGATTTCATAGCACCTAAATAACTTAGAGCCAGAAAGATGATTTCTAAGGGGTGTATCTACCACCTTGTGAGAGTTAAATTTGATAATGTTGAGTCTCCAACTCTCGAGTCAATTCCGATCATGAATGAGTTTCCAGAAGTGTTCCCTGAGGATCTGCCTGGAGTCTCTCCTGATAGGGAGATTGACTTTGGGATTAATGTTCTTCCTGATACCCAGCCTATCTCAATTCCAGCCTATAGGATGGCCCCCGCAGAACTAAAAAAGTTGAAAGAATAGTTGAGAGAAAGGATTTATAAGGCCAAGTGTTTCACCTTGAGGTGTACTTGTCTTATTTGTGCCAAAGAAAGATGGGTCTCTACGAATGTGTATTGACTATAGCCAACTAAACAAGGTCAGAACAAGTATCCTCTCTGAGTGATAGATGACTTGTTTGACCAACTTCAGGGTGCCTCGTGTTTCTCAAAGATAAACCTCCGATCAGGTTACCATCAGTTGAAAGTGAGGGAATACGACATTGCAAAGACAACCTTTAGGACTAGATATGTCCATTTTGAGTTCTTGGTCATGTCCTTTGGGTTGACGAATGCACCCACAACCTTCATGGATTTGATGAATAGGGTGTTCAAACCATATCTTGATATGTTTGTGATTGTGTTTATTGATGATTTTTTGTGTTTTAAAGAGATGAAGAGGAGCATGCAAATCACCTCAGGATTGTCCTTCAAACTCTTAAGGACCACGAGTTGTATGCAAAATTCTAGAAATGTAAATTTTGGCTTAAGTCCGTCTCTTTCTTATGTCATATCGTCTGTGGGGAAAGTATTTGAGTGGATGCTCAGAAGATTAAGGCGAATAAGAACTGGCTCATACTGGCCTCTCCATTTGGCATAAGAAGTTTCTTAGGGTTGGCAGGCTACTATGCTGATTTGTTGAGTGGTTTTCTTCCTTATCCGTACTATTGATAAATTTGTTATAGAAAAAGGTCAAGTTTCAGTGGTCCGACGAATGGGAGAAAAATTTCCAAGAGTTAAAAACTAGACTGACTATTACACCAGTTCTAACCTTGCTCGAAGGTAGAGAAAATTTTGTGATCTATTGTGATACTTCAAGAGCTGGATTGTGATACATGTTGATGTAGAGAGGGAAGGTGATAGTCTATGCTTCCAGACAACATAAGATCCATGAGAGGAACTGTCCCACCCTTGATCTGGAGTTGGCAGCGGTGATGTTTGCACTCTAAATTTGGCGCCACTACTTGTATAGAGTGTATATGGATGTGTTCAGTGACCAAAAGAGCTTGTTGTATGTCTTTAGTCAGACATAGTTCAACCTACAGCAGAGAAGATAGTTGGAGTTTCTTAAAGATTATGACATGAGCATTCTCTACCATCCAAGTAAAGCTAACATCGTTGCTGACGCTCTTAGCAGGTTGTCAATGGGTAGCACAACCCATGTGGAGGAAGGAAAAAAAAGTTATCTAAGTAAGTGCATCGACTAGCCCTATTAGGAGTCCAACTTGAAGAGAATGATGAGGGAGTAGTTCCAGTCCTTGATGGTAGAGGTGAAAGAAAAGCAGGACCAAGATCCAGTCCTACTCTAATTGAAGGAGGTTGTCCGCAAACAGAAGATGATGGTCTTCTCCAAAGGGGGAGATAGGGTGTTGAGGTAGCAGAGTAGATTGTGTCTTCCAAATATTGATGGTGCGAGATACTCCATTCATTCGGGCTAAAATGTACCATGACTTGAGAGAAGTCTATTGGTGGAGTGGAATGAAGCGAGATATTGCCGAATTTGTTTCTAAGTGGCCAACTGTCAGCAAGTGAAAGTTGAGCACCAAAGGCCATATGTATTAGTCCAAAACTTTGAGATTTTAGAATGGAAGTGGGAGATAATCAATATGGACTTCATTACTGGTCTACCAATGTCTTAAAAGCAACATGACTTGATATGGGTGATTGTGGATAGGATGACTAAATTAGCCCACTTATTAGCAGTTAAGATAACTAATAATGTGGAGAAGTATGCCAAGATGTACACTCAAGAGATTGTAGGTTATATGGGATTCCCTTGTCCATCATCTCGGACAGAGAAGCTCAATTCACCTCCTAATTTTGGAGATCATTTCAGAAAGGATTGGGTATGAAAGTGAATTTGATCACAACCTTCCATCCAAAGTTAGACGGTTGGGCAGAGTGCACAAGCCAGACATTAGAGGACATGTTGAGAGCCTGCGTCCTTGATTTTAGGGGAAATTAGGATGAGAACCTACGGTCGATTGAGTTTTCATATAATAATAGTTATCATGTGAACATTCAGATAGCTCCATATGAAGCTTTATATGCGAGGAGATGTAGATCATCAATTGGGTTGTTTAAGGTTAGAAAAGTAGAGTTGGTTGGGCCTGACCCTGTCCATCAAGCAATGGAGAAAGTTAAGATCATTAGTGGGAGATTGAAGGCTATGCAAAGTTGCCAAAATTCCTACACCAATGTGAGGAGGAGAGGTTTGGAGTTCGAAGTGAATGACTGGTGTATTTGAAAGTGTCACCTATGAAGGGCATCATGAGATTTGGGAAGCAGGGTAAACCGAGTCCATGTTACACTTGATCCTATCAAATTGTGAAGAGAATTGGGAAGGTCACCTATGAATTAGACTTACCTTCTAAGTTAGATAGTATCCATCTGTTGTTTCACATGTCGATGTTAAAGAAATGTTTAAGAGATCATTACTTGGTAATCCCTGTGGAGAGCATTGGAGTGAAGGATAATTTGACCTACAAAGAAATTTTGGTTCAAATCCTTGATCATTAGATTTGGAGATTGAGAACCAAAGAGATAGCCTTAGTCAAAGTCTTGTGGAGGAATCAATTCATTGAGGAGGACACATGGGAACCTTAGGAAGAGATGAAAGTGAAATATCCTCACCTATTCGTGCCAAATGATGAGAATATAGAGGTAAATTTTCTTGCCCTTAGCTAGGTTGATTGTCCTTTCTTGATGATTGTCTATTTTTAAGTCTAGAGAGAGATTATATCGAAATAAGAAGTCGAAAGACCTATTGATACATGTGAATGTTGAGATGGGTTTTGGGTCCATTTGTACCTTGATATACACTTTTATTCATCATTTCAGGACGAATGATTCCAAGGGGGAGATGATGTAACACCCCGTCAAATTAACAAAATACACCTAGAATGTAATCGTACACATAATGCTTCTTCTTAAGCTTTGATGGGAAATCCGAGACTGAATTTGTGATCAATGCATAAAATCGAGTGGAAAATAATCTCAATTCGATTTAAGAGTAATCAGAGCAAAAAATAATTTTTGCTAATTAATTCCAAAATGGTGTCGATTCGCGCCCCCGGCGCGATGTGAAGGAGGCGCAGAGAGACACTTGTTATTTTTTCTAAATCTTTGATGGGAATTGAACTTTCAGAAAAATTCATGAAATACACTGGTCGCGCCCCTGGAACGTCACGGACCAGTGTATAAACTTTTAAAAGTTTTCTTTTACTTCAGGAAGGGCCTTTAGGTCATTCCCCACTCTATCCTATGTCTTAAAACATGTTTTAAAAGTCATTTTGTATCGATTAAGGGTTTCTAAGACCCATTTTTCCTTAAGTTCTTATGCAAAAAAATCTTGAGAAAAAAGACAAGAAAGCTTGGGAGATTGAAATTCGAGCCCAATTCTTGAAGAAGATTATTACAATCTTCATCCAGGTATATAAGGCTAAACTAAAAGCATTGGATTATTCTCCCCATGTGTTCCATAGATGTATTAAGATGAGAGTTGAAGGTTCTTGGGTCTAGATATATGATTTCTTGGTTATTTTCTTAAGAAGTTATAATTTTTACGAATATTTTCATATATTAATGATCATCATAAACTCTTTTCTTGAACTAAATATTTTACATGAATTATTGCATAAACCCTACTTATTATTTCTTAAAGGTTGCATGAAAGAAGACAGGGATTGAGTCCAGAGCCTTGAGTGAGAACCTTGATTGTGATTGTGATTGTGATTGTGAGGTGAGAATGATGATGAGTTGGTGGAACGTGATATCCCCTTGAGTCTCCATAAATGAACTCTAAAGATTTGCCTATTTGATTATTCCCTAATAATTGTTCTAATCCTTGAGCTAATGGTTGAATGTTGATTTATGAGATGAGTGGAGTCTCCACGAGAGTGAAAAAGAGATTGTGCCTCCACGAGGCTGATTGAGATGGTTTGATTAGATGGATTATTTTATGACCATTAGACTATAAGAGGAGTATCGAGCACCGAAAAAGTAAGATTTAACCCAAGTCACACTCGTCAAATGAAATAGTCAAGCATACGTGAGGATCAGGACCACCACATCACCTTATGGTTAGGTCCCCTCTGACTAAAAGTCCTTGAAATCAATAGACTTATCTGCTATCTCCATTTGGACTTATCCATGTCATTTTGATTCATTCTATACTGGCAAGTACAAAATGGCTGTGGCAATATCAACGTGATTTTGATACAATCACTGGCTCATAAGTGATTATTATTGGATAAGAGAAACTCCCAGAAAGTTCTTACCTTGAGTAATCTGAGTCGAGATAAGATGAGAAGAGATACAATATGATTAGATTAACTTAGTTGAGTTCCTTTGAGATGAGTCACTCTGAGTTGAATCTGATTTTGATTGATGAGTGGATTGGTTGAATGGGTTATTGTCTACTCTTTATTCATGCTTTAGATAAACATTTGACATATGGATTTTAACTATTCTGATGTTGATTATTGTTTTTGCATTATTCTACCTATTTCAGTTTCGTTCAACTATTTTATATATCAGTATATTCCACGTACTGACATCTCCTTTTAGACTGCATTATTTTATGATGTAGATATGCAAGATAAAGTTCATCAGCAGATGAATTGTTGAGGATCTTGAGACATTTATCAGTTTGGTGAGCCTCCTCTACTTCGAAGGGTTCATCAATCCGTTTCATCTTGCTTAGAGTAGCTTTTGCTTAGTCTTTATTTTGATTGAGGTAGCCATAGGTCTGTCATTGGCACCACTTCATAGTGATAGAGGCTTTGTAGACTATAGACAGATATTGATATTGAGATTTCTGAGCTAGTTCCTTTCTGCTAGCCTTTCATTATATATTTAATTTGGATTAAATGATGAGATGTGTCCATTTATTTCTATATTTATTCCTTTTATTAGTAAAATGTATGACTGAATGAATGTGATGAGGCCAAGTAGTTTGCTTGGGGGCTAGAATTGTCTCTGAATGTCGGCCACGTCTTGAGTCTCCTCCCAGGGCGTGACAGAGGTTTTCCAGCGAGATAAAAGGGTCATTAATGGTGGATTTTAGTTGGGGGTTTTGCATGGTGGCCGATTTAGTGGTTGTTGGTGGAGTTTTGAGGAGTTCATTTGGTGGATTTTTGATTTTTGTGGCAGAAATATTGTTGTTCGATGGTGGGGGTGATGGGAAAGAGGAGATGACGACGGGAAGATATATTGTTTCTAGCGAGACTCGCTGAAATTTGGAGAGGAAGTGGCAAGGGTGAGCGAGAAGGGGGTGAGGAGAAGAAGAGGTGGAGTAGAAGGAGAACAGTGAGGAGAGTGACGACAGCATGGTGGCGAGTTGCAGGACGCGGAGACGAGAGAGGGAGAGGGGTTTCGCGGTGGTGGTACGCTAGTGGAGTTCTGATAGTGATAATGGAGAGGAGATATGGCTGTCATGGCTTTGAAATTGAGAAAATGAAAGAAAATTAGGGATTTGGGGTCTCTTATTAATTAAAGGATAATAAAAATTGAGAATTAATTTGGATTGTTGGATTAAAATTGAATGTATGAGATAAAATCTCAAGATTAATGGGTCGGATTTTGGGTCAGCAAATGGGTAATTCAAATTTAAACTTGAGCCACAAATTGACTTAATTTGGGCTAATATTGAAAGGAATTATAAATGAATTGGCTAGAATTGAAATAGATGTCAAGGAATTTGACTAGAATTGAGATGAATTTGATAGAAAAATTTATGAATTGAACAAATTGGGTAAAATTGAATAGAATGCCGTCGAATTAATTGTATGTATAAATAAAATATACAATATAAAAATAATAGATTTTTTGTAATAATGATGTAAAAGTATTTGAACATATTAGAATATTATTCAAAATTTGATAAAATAAAATGATAAATGTTATGTTTAAAATATGACACTATAGATAATACTAAGTAAGATTATGAAAGTGAAGATGATAATAAATAATAAAAAATAGCAAATACTGTTACTATTATTGCCACTAAACTAATAATTATGTAATAATGATAATAATAAAAGTAATCTTTATTAAAATAAATTTTTTTAAAATA